>MPNW01000590.1:10708-23994 GCA_011800805.1 Hirudo medicinalis
TGATCTCTTATTTTATATCCTGTCGAGTTGGTAGAAAAATGTGTCGAACCTGAAACGTGCTGTTCTTTAATTCTGATTAAACATAGCATGTCGATACGTTATTTGCAGGTTCAGTATTCCATGTTTACAAACATATTACATTATAATGTAATATAATTTACATTATAAATAACCGACTCAAATATAAAATAATATCGATATCCTTCACTAAACCAATTTGCAGATTGCGAAGTATATTCTTGCAAATTAACTCCTGCAAGCGAGTTCTTACTTTCGGATTCATTCCAATTGCTGCGAAAGACAGCAAAGGTCTCATATCTGTGGTCGTCAAAATTTTATTTCGAATTCAGGAAATAATTTATTTAGCACAAATATATTTGCTTTTTAAGGGGTGCACAATTTTTACAGCATTTTTGTACAAAGTTTGTCTTCTCGAATATCTATCTTTAAATATTTTTTAAGCTTTCTCTATTTTACTTTAAGCGTGTTTGTTGGTATAATTTATTTGTCGACAGGTAGTGAGTCCAAGAATTGACATTAAGATCTGGGTTTTACGTTTAAGCACCAAGGAAGATCATGGAAAACATCATAAAACAAAACACTCTTTTCCCATATTTCCACTTTTACTAATTTAAACTAAAACAAGTTCATTGAAAAATTGTTTGCAACAATTACATCGGTCTGTAAAATCAATTTTCAGTTTCTGTGATTAATTTCAAATGCACAATGATTAAATTCAAGCTTGGAACATGTAGAATTTGTCACTAAACGGACTAAGTATAAGAAAATTATTTCAGCAATCAAATATTGAATTATTTAATATTATTTATTAATAAATTTTTAATATTTAATATATAATTTTGGTTTTATGCATTAAGTATCTCAGCAGACAACCTTTTATCTCACGTCTCCAGACTTTAGATCTGGATTCCAGTTCAAAGTATAACTGCATTCGGAACCTCCTCTAAAAGAGATTTGGCAAATTCTGGCGAGGGTCTAGCGGCAAGAATACCTGGATACTTTGACAGCTGTTCAGCCGTGGGCGTCTCGATGACATAGAAGATTATTTTCCAGAATTCGACGGTGTCTCTCATTTTCTCCAATTTGCTGATGATTTTCTTGTAAAGTTTCATGGCAGGGAGGAGTTTGCCAAGCAGTTTTGTTAGGCACTTGTCCTCAGCTTCTTCTTGATGGAAGTTTTTGGAGGCAGCAGAGTCCAAGATGAGAAGGAATAAGAAAAACAGCGACGGAGTTTTAGACATTTCTTGAATTCTTAGATGAAAATGAAACAATAAATATAATCGTGTTCTTCTTTGGCAATGGTTTGAATGGATATTTATATTGATATTTTTAATTGAAAGTCAAAATTTTCAAATCAAAAAGCTCGATTTCACGGACTTTTTAATTGATTTTCATGCTTTTTGACATGAAAAGGATCATTAAATGCGACGAACAATAAATTGAATTAAAATCGAAATTATATTTCGCTCGTTAATCACACCTGGAAGGTCAATAAGTTCATATTTTGTTGACGACTGACGGATGAGGAAAAGTGTTACCAAAGAAGTGTTGATAATAATAATATTAATAGTAGTAATAATAGTAATAATAGTAATAGTAATATAATGTGTATATTATTATATATAATGTTTCATTATTATATATTTTATATTATATATATTATATATTATATATATGTTTCAGCTGTTGTTCTATTTAAGCTAATAAATATATTAAAAATTCAATAATTTTTTTTACATAAAATATAAAATATTTATAAAAATAAAATTATATAAAATCTATAAAAAGCTGTCGATATGTTATGCAGAACCATATTTAATGTATTCCTACAATCTCTCAATCTCATGTCGCAGCATGAGATCACTGAGTTCATTTACTTCAAATTATGCATTTATTGTAAAATATTGTAAAGGAATGATCTTGTTACGATAAACATTAATAATAAGTACATTAATAATACGCAAATATTTAATGAATATTTGTATAACATTAGACACCCTCTAATGAAATAATTTGTTATAATTTGATAATATTTTGTAAATCTATAATCATTCCTCCCCTTCATTTATTTTGATCCTCAGAAAATATTATTGTCGGGTTTTATTGTTATTTTTGTTCAAAAAGGAAAGTGAAATTAATTGTAAATGTTAAGAGCACCACTGAGGATAAAAATTTTGAAATCCAATTCAAATAATTTGTTTACTTTTCCTTTGGAGGCTGGAGTGAATTTCTTTCGATTAATTTCTGAAAGCACAACTCCAGAAACTGGAATGTTTACGCTCTTATTTTCTGAATGGTTTTTTTGTTTTTGTTTTTTCTATTTTTTCGAAACCAACTCATAAATTACTTATAAAATACTTTTTAAATTACTTTGGAAGGATTGCAAAGTACATTTAAAAATAAACAAAATATTGCAAATGTTTTCCGAAATCTAAATTTAAACCTTTATCTCAATTTAAAACCTATTGAGTAACAGAGGACAAGCAAATAAAATTTGACTTTTATGAAAAAAATAACCAATCTAGTTCTTGAATGCAGACGATGTAGCATTTGAGTGATAAGCAATATTGACTATTTGTGAATTTCATAACTTAAGAAAAATTATTTAAAACAGAATTCAAGTTTTACAAACTTGAAATATTGAAGCTGTCCAATTTGTTTCAACACTCTCAACGTTTAATTGAAATTACACCAATATTTGGATGAAATGATAAATTAATGATTGAGTTACAAATGAATTTATGACTAAAAATGTTTGATATTTTCTAACATTTATCGATATTTGCATTTTTAAAACTGAATGTTTTTTTTCTTCTAAAGTCACAGAAATGATAATCAAATACTGGTAATTAAAATTACAAATATTTTCACAGCTAAGACATATCTCGATGTTTCGTTTATAAAATTTGGCAACATTTCCATGAAAAGAGGAGAATAAGAACTTAAACTGTGTTTCCAGGTTTCCGTGAATCTCAATTAACCAATTAATGCTTTAAAATGTTTAAATCATTCGCATTCAACTCTACTTTAAATTTCAACAAAAAGAACTATTTTCATTTTATAAAGACGTTAAAATGGCACGCAATTTATCGCAATTTGACTGAATATTGCTTCAAATTCATGGCATCATTATGTCGATGATTTATGACCTTGAATGATATTTGCCTGAAGTTGTTTATGTTTTCGTTATTGTATCTGCATATAATTTTTATGTTTGAGTTGTTATTGTTGTGCATTTACATTACCAAACTATTTGAACGTCGATAATGTTTTCCATTGTAATGTAAACAAAATGAGATTACTCTCAGGTAAATAAAATCATAAAATGAATTTTTTATAGTGGAGAAGGAAATCAAGTCTACTTATTCTTAAAAGTTATTAAAATTCACGTTGCGAACTTTAAAATCTAATTGATTAATCAGATGTAATATTAGCAGCTTTTAATAACACTTAACAACTAAAGATTAGATGTTCTTAGCTTATAGAATGTATTGAACACATGAGGCGGCTGTCCCCGCACGAAGATTGCATAAAATGCCGAACAGGTCACCAAGCACGACTTAAAAGACATTTTTGCTTGTCTTTCGAAATACCTACATTTATTTTGAAGGATAATTTTTGTATTTGCTTAAGAGAGCACTGATTGATCGGCATTGTTCAAGCTGTTTATAAAGACGAAATGCTGTTCTAATGTCCCCCAATTTTATTTACAAGTATCATCGTCAAAGCAACGAACCTCATCATCCAATCAATGTATTGTATTGCCGCAAAATGACTGATCTTTTAGATTAATTTCTGCTCGTGTGAAGTTTCTCTTTCATCCTCTCTCGAGCTGAACTGGACAAAGGTGAGACGTTTATTATGTTATCAGAGTTTATCAATAAAACTATCGATCACGATTTTGCAATCATAAAAGCAGATTGAAGTAATTTCATTTTAGTTTTAGTTTTTGATTCCTTAAAGTTAGAGGGAAATTGAATTTATTTACTTTAAAGTTATTTAAAATTTTCTCAAAATTAATATTTAATTAAACCTCGTTCACTTTCTATTTTGACATTCTTGCAACTCCAGTGACTCTCAACCTCTCAAATCAAAATCTTTCATAGGTAATTATTTGTAATTAATATTACACTCGTTCTAATGATTTATCTCATTTTCATTTTTTACTCACTCAGTAACTCACTTCTTATTAGCCATTGTATTGTGATTAATTCAATTAATTCTTTTATTAGTAAAATTATTACCTGTTATTGTGTATATTACAAGTATGTAATATATTGTGTATATTACATACAAGTATATTACATACTTGCAATGAAAGTACAAATACTTGTAATATACACAATAATATACTTTTAATATTGTTACTGTAAATGAGAATAGCCAACGAACAGAAATTTGCCACCGACTAATTGCTTCTCGGTTTCATAATGTTAATTGAGTTTCCTCTCATTTCCTGGCCTCGTTAAAAGGAGCCATAATTGAATAAGAACACGAACGCTCTCCTTTTGCTCTCGCTACTGAAGAATTCTCTGGAAGATCTTTTTGAATGGTGAGACTGAAAACATTTTCAAGAGTTTTCGCTTCTACGTCTGTTCTTCTTGTTTGAGAATCGATTTCAGACTTGAACTTGTAACCTAGGAAAATTTGTAAGAAGACAATGGGCTTCGAATGCTGCTCTTTTGGTCATTGTGGTTGTTTCTGAATAAAATTCTGAATTACTTGTTCAGTTGAGTTGATTTTCTGTAATTGTAAGCTTCCCTTTTGATCCCATTTTCATGCATTTTGCGGCCAATTCCATTTTCTTAACGCGAGGAAACCTGGGTAACTATTTCATTTTGAGAGGTTTAATCAACTTTTATTTTAAAGTACAAATTTTACCTTTGCTGAAGCAGACCTTTTCAGCAGGCAATTGTTCAATGCAAGCCTTAGAAATACGGATCGACAAAGCAATATTTACACCTCTCCCACATCTCAATTCTCACTTTTGTCCACTCGGGATTATAAAAATATCAACTAGCTTTCAAGTGCTGCAGCCGACATGAATGGGAGAGTTTTTAGGAAAATGGAGCAATAAATTCTCATGAGGTCCTAAGACGAGTCTTCATTTTGAATCTTTACCCCAGTCAGGGCCCTTTGACATTGCGCTGCCTTCTTACGTTGGGATCAAATGTCTGCAAACATTTTTGTTTCTTAATAATATATGAATTAAAAGTAAATTTAATAACAAAATGCACGTGAAAAACAATAAAATTCTGATTTTAAGTATTAAGAGGAGAAATTCATTTCCTGATGATGTCATATGTCACCTGAAACTTGAACAAAAAAGTGAGAGGTTTCAATTGATTTGGACGTCAAATGACTTTTCAAAATGGGTAAAAAGTTAGCCAAATTAACGTAATTGGATATCTCCTAAAAATTCCATCTGAAATTTTAGAATTCATTTTTATTTAATTATTAGAAATAATTGGGTTTAATTACTTTTTTTTTTGTTTTTTCACCTGAAACACCACCGAAAAAAACGAGAGTTTTCAATTGATTTGGATGATTTAACCCTCCTTGAAATTTCTCTGAGTAACTTATCCACTCCATCAATTAACCAGTCACAAATCCAGTAACTCTCGTCGGGACTCGGCAATATACTGCTCAATGGATTGATTTGAGGGATGTCTGGGGTGTATAGGGATTCAACAACGTGTGACATAGGATGACAGTGTTTGTAATGAGTTTGTGACCAAGGGTCAACATATCTTCAAGTGTTGGGGGCCCCAATTTGGGACGGGGATAAATCAACACCCCTTTCGCAATGGATGACTAAGATGGGAAAGATTGACTATGAGAACATGAAGTCGTTAGTAGACGACCCCAAAAAATATTTATTTTTGTTTAGAAGGTTAATAAAAATTCTCTAAAACAAGTTCACAGGATGTTTCACTCACTCACTCACTCACTTACTCACTCACTCACTCATTTACAGTCCACGTGTGTTTTTCCACCACTTTGCAACAATCAGTGATCGTCTGTTAATTTTGTTATTTCGAGTCATCACTTCAAGTCAGACTGTCATTTTGAAAGTCCGTTAATTTCTGGTGATTTCATTTTAAGAAATATTAATTCAATTTCTAAAATTTCAGAAAAATTAAATTGCACAATTGATTTAATAATTATAAAGATTTTAATATGATAAAATGAATGTTTTAATTGCATTTAAATTTCGGACAATAATAACAAGTTAAGTCAAAAAACTTTAAGCATTTATGTATAAGACAGTTTGATATTCATTTTTTTTTAGCTTTTTTAAGTTTATTATTATAATGTAATAATTAATTATTATAAATTAATTTATTATCATAATATATTATAATATATATAATAAATTAATATATAATAATTAATTTTAAAAATTAATATAAAATATTTTATATAAAATATAATATAATTTATTATCATAATATATCATAATACTAATCTATATATAATAATACATAATAAATTATATATTATTCCATATAGATTATAATATAATATAATATAATATTGTACAATAATATTAATTAAAAATTATTTTGAGACTATTTTATTTAGATTATTATTTAGAGAATATTTTTTCCAAGATTTCCTGGAAGTCGTTTGTTATTAAAGACATCCTAATTGAGATTTCTTGCGCGTAATGGCCGACATTAATTCATCAAGGGATTGCAGTGGGACTTGGGAGGCCATCGTGTACTTAACTTGGCATCAAAAGTAATTTGCATTGAAGGAGATATTGGAGGATTAGAGAGCATGAATTGTGGTCCATTTCTGCTTTATAATTTTTCGAACCATGGTTTTCCTCCTTCTCTGTCTGAGCAGCCATTTGCCGTGGTGCAAGGATCATGATTCATGAAATTGTTTTAGAAAAATTAGTGGTAAATGAGTTTTATGAATTTCAATTGATTTAATTTCAACGCTGTTGTCACGATTCTCGATCGGAATTTACAATTGTTATATTACATTTCGGCGAATTATTATTTTAAATATTATTAAAATTATATTATAATTTCAATGCCTTCGATGTTGACCGATGGAAAATTAAACAAATCAATAAAATCCAAACATTTTCTCGACTCTCAAAACTCTAAACGTGAAAAATAATTCCATGAACAATCCTTTTGAAACATATTTCGAATTAAAAACATAGATTTATGGTTTAATTTGAAAAATAAAACGCCTCGATGATTTCAAAGTTGAGCCTGGTAAATGTGGCTCGTCAGATTTTTTGCAAGCAACTTTCAGTGCGCTTCATGCGGCGTCACTCATCCGGAAAATCTTGAAAACGTTGAGAAATATTTTTAATGACAGCCTCCTTAATCGACAGTCAGTTAAACGCCATTGATAGATTTTATAATTAATTAAAAGTAACAATTTATAAGTAATCATTAATCAAAAGAATTCATTGTAATTAATTTAATAAATTATTTATTTTTTTATTGATTATAAATAACATAAATTATTTGTTATTATTAATATTGGACTAATTTAGCAAAAATCAAATTTTAAAAAGAACACACTCGTTCAATAAGGATATCAATTTGTCGGTGTAAAATAAAAATTAAAATGAAATTAAATCATAAATTGGTTTTATTGATAAATAAATCATTTAATTAATTAGTATGTCATGTTATTAGCTAAAAATGTTATTTTAAGGATATTTTATTTAATATTACAAGTTTATTTGTTTCGCATAAAATTAAAATAAAAAGTTAATAATTTTAATTACATTCAATTAATTTATTAATTGCTTGATTAAAAATTAATTCCCACTTAATGACATCACAAATCAGGGGAATAATCTGAGATCGCCTGATTTGCGTTCCTAATCAGAATACGTCTGCAATTCGAATCTTCTGATGTCATCTGATGTCCGAGAGACGTACCGACCAATAAGAGCAATCAAACATTAAAATGATGAATAATTGACTTTTATTAGTCAATTTTAATTATGTTAGCGAAGAATTAATTTTCATTATGACATATTTAATAATACAATCATTAAATTTAATAATACAAAACGTTTTGCAAAAGTTTCCAATCGCTACGATGCGGAACAGCAAATGTAAGTGGTGATGATGATGATGATGATGATGATGATGATGATGATGATGATGATGATGATGATGATGATGATGATGATGATGATGATGATGATGATGATGATGATGATGATGATATGATGATGATGATGATGATGNCATGGATCGGAACGAGCAATGTTAATGATGATGATGATGATGATGATGATATGATGATGATGATGATGATGATGATGATGATGATGATGATGATGATGATGATGATGATGATGATGATGATGATGATGATAGTAATAACAACAGTATTAATATTAACAGCAACAACGACAACAACGACAACTGTAACAACAACAGTAATACAAATAACAACAGTAATAACAGTAATTACGGTGATGCTATATCAAAGACAACAGAGGAGGTGAGTGTTGCATTTGCGAACACCTGCTTCGTGAGTGCATCGTAATCCGTGCTCCAATTTCTTTTGCAGCCATTGTCTTATTCATGTTTATCATAGGCATCGTCATCATCATCGTCGTCGTCATCATCAGCAGCATTCCTGTTCTCGCATGGAATTCAAGCCACAGTGCGTGGGAGTGAGCATCGATAAAGTGCGCAAGATTTAGAGCAGGTTCTTGTTTTGGCGGGCTTGTATTCGGCAGACGATTTACAGCCTCAACGACGTTGCAAGAATTGCATGCGACTTTCCTTTCATTTACATCTCGCCAGCATTATTTTTGATTTGAATTGAAAATAATTTATTATTTTATTTTATTAAAATCAGTTTATCATTTGAGTAAATGATTGACATTAGTAATTAATTACTCCGCATTATTTTCATTGGTGTTCCACTCATGTTATTAAGACGATTCTATATTGAGATAGCTTTAATGGATGCATCAGATTTTTTATAAATATCCGACATTTTACAATTCCAAATAAATAATTTATTCATTTATTTGATTGCAAATCGATTTTGTCTTGAATAAATAAGTAACCTCAAATTCATAAAATATTTAGTGACATTTTCATTTACAAATGACCTAATTACCTAATCGCTCCCTTCACATTCATTTTTAATTCCGCATTTGCCGCCAACACCCACGTGACCTTATTTCCAGTTCAAAGGTTATTCGTGGTCATGATGACCTTTCTGAAGGACAAAACAATGGATCCTGCATGGACGATTGCTGAAGAGATTAATGGTTTCATGGTCGCCAGATGGCATTCCGTGCTCGCATTCCACCCTGGTACACGACTAACGCTGTCCTCATCATCGCCATCGTCATCATCATCATCATCGCCATCATCATCATCATCGCCATCATCATCATCGCCATCATCATCATCATCGCCATCATCATCATCAGCAGCAGCAGAATCATCATCATCATCATCGTCATCGTCATCATCATCATTGTCGTCGTCATCAACATTATTATCGTCATCATCGTCATCGTCGTCATCGTCGTCACCGTCGTCATCATCGTCATTGTCGTCATCACTATTATTGTAATCATTACAATGTATTGTAATTATTATTTAAATAATTAGACAAAGAGCCGTAAATAATTTTCATGACTTGTCATGTTTTTCGTTTCATAGAAAATGTGAGTTGAAAAAGTTAAAAATCTTGTCGACATTCTTGAAATAAATAAATGGTCGTATTTTTTATTTGCACTTGGAATCTGATTCTCGAAATTTTTAATTCAAATTTCAATTTATTGCTGCCCGAATTTTTATTGAAAGTAAAAACACTTTTGAAAACATTTTTTTAAATAGAAAAAATTTAAAATGAACAAAAAAATCATCTATCGAGTTTGTACTGTTCCCAGTAGACTTTCGACCTTCCACATCTGACAGGTCATGACCTCTTGACCTTGCAATCCTAAAGAATCGACTGACGAGAACGAGTGGAGAGCGGCTTCAAATGAGGCAATTATTTTCAAAGTGGATATCGTGGAATAATTTCTTGGTTTTCAGGTCACAATTCAACAAATAAATAATTAAATTACAATCACGATCAAACGATTTTTAACTTGCACCGGTTTATTTCAGCGATTAATCCTTCTATATATATTAATTTATTTATAAAAGACTTATTATTCTAAATTTCAAAACAAAAATTTATACGATACCACTTTAACTACTAAAGGGAATCTACAAATTCCAACTAATGCAACGAAGAACTTCTTGAAACTAAACGAATGAAGAATTGTTTAAAAAAAAACATTTAAAAAACGAGGAAAACAAGAATTCGGAAAAAAGAATTTCGCACAAGAAATCATGACATTTTGGTGAAAAACCCCTGAGGTTTTACAGCTTGAGATTCATAAGCAGTTCCACACATCTTGTTGTTCTGAGAAATGTTCTTCATTTTTTCATTGTATCTGCGAAAGAATGTCGAAAGCAAAGCTTTGTGAAAATAATCCCAGAAGTCCAGACTTGTCCCGGATATGCAGGCAGGTTGACAAAGAAAGACGGATTGTTTGGAAGATGAAGAATAAAAGTCTACAGATTTTAAACATGTTTAAAGAGATTTTAAGGACTTCATAGTCTCAGCAATGTCGAGGACTCTGGAGATGAGGTCTGAAAAATGAAAAATCATAAGCTAATCTCAAAAAGGTTGGCAAACGACGTTGCTGAGGATAATGTTAATGATAATTTTATCATTTTTTGAGATTTAAAAAAAATTGATATTATTATAGGAATAAGAATAATAATAAATAAGAAGAATAGGAATAATTGTAGATATAAGATGATATTAGCGTAAACGTTCCACAATTAGCAATAATTTCCTAATATTAGATTACTTTATAATCCTACAGTGATTGAAAGAACTTCCAATCAAGTCCTAAGTATTCTCGATGTGAAAGCATCACAATTGCCTGACTATTTAAAGTAGCTCACTTCCCAAAGGCAGGCTTGGTTGGAATAACGTCAAAACAACTGTTGCTTTCTTTGTTAATTACTAAAATTCTTTTTTATTAAAAATAATAACTTAATTAATAATAATAATCATAATGTAATTGTTAGATATAATATCATGTCAAGCTGCTAGAGATTTAATTTAGTGCAAGATCAAAGGACGTCATGATACTTTGAAAGCTGTCAAAGTTGACGGGCGCCTCACGTGACAACTTCCCCAATGAATTTGTGAGAAGGAAATGCATCATGCATCGTGCACCATGCATCATGCAAAGTGCATGTTCCACCACTGGATTTATTTCTGATTCATTAAATCCGAGTCATTCGCTTAAAAAAAAAGATTTCTTTTGCAAAAAATAAATAAAACCCTCCAAAAATGTTTCAAATTCTTGAGAAATAAAAAGTTGGAAATTGCGAAATAGATATTTTAAAGATTTTTAAAAAACAAATTTAAAAAAAAAAACAAAATTTTTCAAAATTCAAATTTAGGTGTGTCCAATGTAATTCAACAAGTATATTTATCGCTGTTTTATATTAAACACGGTTGATGATGTCAAACTATTATGAATTTATTTGTAAATTGTTTCTTTGTGACGAAGTGCATTAAAAAGATAAATATTTCATTCCGTGAATATTATTCTGACAACTGCAATTGACAAAATATTCGTCATGAAGAGAAATTTGACGTGGCAAGGGCTGATGGATTACTGAGCACAAGCATGGATTATGAGAGTTTCAGGAAAATTATGAAGTAGTGCTCAAAAGTAAGGATAATAATAATAATAATAATAATAATAATAATAATTTTCATGGTTCCTAGGTTTTTTAATGTCTATTTTACATCATTAAAATAACTTAATCACGTTCGAAATTCATCGAATTCGCGAGCCTTTATTTTATGACTGAATTTACACATTTTATGGTGGATATTCAAATGCCAAAATTGATTTTTCTTTATTTATTTTTATTTAATTGTTAATTTAATTACTGCACAGTTGCAATAAACTCTGCTCTTCAATGATGCAGTTACTTGAGTTCAAAAAGAGAGGTTAAAAATCCTAATAAGTGAGAAAAGGTCAAAAAGTTCATGAAAGATAATTTCCAATTTCAGAAGCTGGAAGTTGTTTTAATGCCTTCTTTAAATGTGCTTTCTGTTGTGACATGTGGTTCAGTGCTGGGGTGGACTGTACTTGTGGTTGATTTCAGAGTTCTCGTGTGCTTCCCGTGTGGTACATTTGAGTTGGCTATTGTCGCGTTGTCTTGTATGAAATAGTTTTCGAAATAAATTTGAGTTCTGCTGCTTTTGAGGCTCATAATAATCGCTTAAGGATCAAGTACCTTTATGGTGGTTCATTGTCTAAAGGGAGGGTGGCGCCTGGTAACTCCAATTAAGACCCATCTTGTGACCAACCATCATGTAGATCAACTACACAATTTGGAAAGCCATGTCACGCCCAAAGCAGCGGCCAATTTAAAGATTGAGTGCCCAGATGGATCCCTTCAGCAGTTGTCCGAGTGTTGGGGCGCTTCAAGTCCTCATACTTGCGTTGCCAAATGGTCCTACTTGGAAAAGGCACATGGACCAGTTGAGGCCGCAGTATGGAGTGGAGGAAGATGGCCCAGGAGAGGTACCAGCCTTACCCCGCATTCAATTAAGATGAATTTAACTTTGTAAGCATAGATCCAGGTACGACCCAGAGGCAGGCCCAGAGAACGAAGAAATATTCAACCCCACACTTCCTGAAACTCTTCAGGAGAAGCCGGTGACGCTCACAAAGCAATTTATTTTATAGCTAGTCGGTTTTCAAAAATGGAAAACACTATTTTATTTTTGACGTTTTAAATTTATTGTTGATATTATTGCAATATTGATATTATTGCATTTTTATCACAACGAGAGCACTTTAATTGCAACAACAATTTCACGACCAGTACATTTAAATCACAATAAACAAAACTAATTAAAATCAAATCAAAAAAGTGTGATGAAAAATTGTTGACTGCCTTGAGAAGGTTCAACAATCGTGCGTCATGAAACCTGTTCTTCCATTAGTGGAATCAACAGGTCTTGTATCCATCCATCACATCAATATGAAAAAGTAGCGATATTAAGTACAAGCGCTGTGAATTATTTGTGGTCTCCAAATTGTGACATGAGCGACCGGTCTGCCTAAAGACCGTCATTTCAGGATACCTTCGAGGAACAGAGAAATGTCTGACATGACAACATCTTGGCGCTTGGAGTCCCTGACGAGTTCAGAGTCAGTG
>MPNW01000590.1:27337-75311 GCA_011800805.1 Hirudo medicinalis
GAGGATGCAACCAGCTGCTTCAATAGGACCACCAATTCTGGTTTCACGGCCAACTTCGTCACCTTCAAGAAGTCAGTGAACATTTACTTCGTCGGCCTCGCCATCGTCATCGGTCTGATCGGTAACACACTCTCCGTGGTCGTCCTGAGGCACGACAGACAGGCCGATGCCAAGCAGCGCAGTTCCACCAACCACCTGCTACGCATGCTCGCCATCGTGGATTCTTTGTACCTCGTCACCTGTCTCTTTATTCAGACCCTGAAGACCATCATCGAAAATACCGAGTGGTTTCCTGGCAGCCCCCTCCGACATCACTACCTCCATAGCGAACCTCTCGTCTGGATGCTCAGCTCTGCCGCTCAGACCTCCACGGTATGGTTGGTCTTGCTGGTGACTCTCGATCGCTATCTGGCTGTCTGCAAGCCTTGGAAGAGTCGCTGGCGGACTCCAAGATTTGTTGCAGTGGCAATGGCAACTTTGGCCATTCTGGCTCTGATCTACAACCTCCCTCGCTTCTTCGAAAGGGTTGTCATCACTCGAAGATTGTGCACTAGTCGACCCACCACCAACGATCAGCTACCAATTGACGGTCTACCGCTTCAGTATCACAATCTGAGTGTGTTTATTGACACTTTGGAATCGAATTTGTCGGTCACTGCTCAGTCGAACATTAAATCTCGAAGCACAACATTCGATGCTTCCAATCATTCCTTGAATCAGACGACTTTGGAACTTGCCGCCAACGGAAGCTCAGAAAGCTTGCATTTCATAACAAGAACTCTGAGGACGGACTTCAGGAACAACAAGATTTATTTCCTCGTCTACAAAACGGCCATGTACTTTGTCTTCAGATCCTTCGGGCCTCTGATCATGATGCTCTTCTGCAATTACAGACTGGTGTCTGACCTCAGAAAGGTAACAACAGTTAAAGTAAATAAAATAATCTCGGTAATTGCAATAATGATTACATTAATTAAGTCTGAATTGTGATTGATGTTTTATAACAACAAAGTCAGTCCCTAGACAAATTCAACAACTGGCATTTTGTTCACTTTAATGACTCCTTTATTTTCACATTCCTCGGAGAAGAAGTCATAAATCATTCCAAATGACAACCATCATATTCATGCTTGCTTTCATTTACTTTTTTTCTTTTCATTTTTATTTTTTTTTAAACATCCCCACGACTTGTCTGCGAGGTGTGCGGTCGTGTGAATCACATTTTTATCCATCGCGGCTGCTTTCCTCGTTTAAAATGAGCCAAAAAGGGTTGAATCAAAGAAAATAACCTTCACCAAAACAAGGATGAAAACAGGATACTTTTTCTGCAAATTTAGTTTTTAAATGAAAACAAGTCTGAAATTTCGGTCTTATAAATTTTTTAAGAAATTTGAAATAAACTCGCACAATAAAGTACGTAAGTTCGGATTAAAAAATAATTTACAATGAAAAAATAATTAATCACTTTAAACATTTAAATGGTCACATAAATATAAATCGACTTAATGTAAAATAACGTTATTTGCTTTAATGTAATATAAAGTAATGTAATGTGATATAATGTAATGTGATATGACGAGATGTGATGTGATGTGATGAGATGTAATGTAATGTAATGTAACCAACATAACTAACCAATTTAATAAATAATAGCCAACATCTCATTGACGACTTGCCAGGTACGGAAGAGAAGGAGGGACATGTTGAGCAGACGAGTGCAGCACAAGGAGAACATCACAGTCATGTTGGTGGTCGTTGTCACTGTTTTCATCATCTGTCAGATACCAGCGCTGGGAGTCAGAGTGGCGGTCACCATTATGGAGTNAACATCACAGTCATGTTGGTGGTCGTTGTCACTGTTTTCATCATCTGTCAGATACCAGCGCTGGGAGTCAGAGTGGCGGTCACCATTATGGAGTTCAACCACGACATCCATCTCGATCTACAGGTTCTCTTGCAATTCTTATTTCTCACCCTGTACAACATTTTTTGTTATTTCTTTATTTATAATATTATTACTATTATTATTATTATTATTATAATTATTTTTGTTGTTGTTGTTGTGGTTCTTAGTTGTTGTTATTGTTATTTTACCACTTTTCATAATTAATATTAATGTAATTCAATGCAATGACGAACATGTATAAATTGCAACATATAATATATTTATTTATTATTTGTAAAAATTTAAAAACATCTCATATTACATTCGGTGTTGCATTGTTGTGGTGCTGTTGTTGTATTATTACTGTTTTACATTTGAATATTTTTGACTAACGAACAAATACATTGAAAAAGCAATCCATTCAAGTTTTTATTAAAGTAAATATATATTATTGAAATAAATATATGTTATTTAAAAATTCACACTTTGTCATCAAAATAATATAAATGTAGGGAATTACAAATTCTAATTTAACCGCTTTTTGACAACCATTGCTTGATAATCTCCTTCAACCTCATTCAATGTCGAAAGATTTTGCACTTTTTAAAAGAAAGGCTTTCATGAATTTTGATAACAGGTAATCACTTTGGAGGGTCAACCATTTATATTTTGTATCCTTCCTCTTGAATTGTTAATTACTCGAATATTACCTTTTTTTTTATTTCGAAAAGCTCAACGCAGAAAGAAAAAAGTGCAACACAACATAACACAACACCACAAATTCCAATATATTACAATGTAGCACCACCTCAAACCATCTTCTTGGATCAAAACCTAATTTCAAAAATAATTTCAACAAAATCTAAAGATTTTATCAACATAAGGATCGGAAACATTTGTACCTATTTGCCATGGAAGCTGATAAATCGTATTCCTGATAGGAAATAGAAAATTTATGCAAATTCATATATGGCTTAGAAACATTGGTGATAGTCGGACAAATTTATAAAATTTCGCAAAACTAAACACTGAAAACTTTTTAGAAATATTTGAATTCATTTGAAAAAATAGTTTTAATCTGTAAATTTTATTAAGATATAATTTTCACATCGAACTCAAATGACGAATAAACAATTTATTGAACAATTAAAATAAAATAACGAGTCAAATGATTGATGATTAATTTGATTAAAACTAACGGTATCAGAAATAAAACTTATTTAAACTTGCTCGTAATAATATTTACTAAAATTAATATTAACAAAATTTTAAACATTTTAAAGCTTGATTTATGAGGTTTATAATTTTAAAAATGAAACATTTTTTTGTAAAATATGAAGAAATATTTAATTTAGTCAAGTTGAAGCATGGAAATAAATTTAAGATAAATTTAAGTTAAATTTCAGTCTTTCTCAGATATCAATCTCCATAAAAAAATGGAATTTTTTGAAATAAAATTAATTCTTACAATAAATTTCACTTCGAAAAATACTTATTTTTTATTATTTTAAGTGTGGAATTTTTAATTTCAGATTTAATAAAAATCTGTTCGAATATTGAAGGTATTCTAGTAATTGTTTATTAATTACGATTTATTCAAATTATGAGTTGACGCATTATTAAGTTACATCATCCTAATTATCCTAAATATTGTAAATATTCATTGCTTTTAAGCAATTAATTCTGGCATTTGAAATGTAATACTTAGTAATGTCTGTAAAAGAGAAAGATTGCTAAAACATGTGTTAAATTCGAAATTTGTTGAGCTCGATAAACTCTTTAAAAAGGCAATCATTAATTAAATCAAATACTTTTCTTTAAATAAACGAAAGCACATATAAATATTTAGAAAAAAATAGCTTAATTTGAAGTATTTATGAACTGAAACTTTCATAATTTGTAAATATGTTTGTAAATATGTATATATTTAAAAAGTAAAATAAAAATGTGGCAAAGTAGACCTTTCCAGGAATTTGTCACAACTTGGATGTGACACAACAATGTACTTTGTGACTCATTCTTCATTTGAAATGAATTAAAATTTACTTCCTACAAGTAAAGTTTTTGAATAAAACTTCAAATAAATAAACTTAAAATTCTTAATGCCATTCAACTCGTCTTTTCTTAAAAGAATAAACAAATAAATTGAGACAATTTCCGCACGAAGTAATAAAAAGTGAAACGCTAAATTAGCATCAATTTGGCCTTTGAAAAATTCAGGAAAAAAATCAGAAAAATAAGAAACATTTTGCAGTCAAATTGATGAAATAAAATTTAATTGAATCTAATTACGACAACAGTAATTCGATTGATAAACCTGAGCATCTGTTAGGGAAGATAATTCTGACACGAAGAAGTATGAAAGTAATATTAATTGGAGTAATTATGGTGCCATGTATTAATAACGTGATAACAATAAAATTTAACATTGAAAAAATAATAATAATTCATAGAGGAATTTTAAACAAATAATATTATTATAATAACAATAATAATATATTCGTGATGTATTAGTATAACATTATTGTTATTAATATTTTTTTTTCTTTTTTATCATGGAATTTTCACAATGATCTTCTCGGCTTTCCAGCCGGTGAAGGGTGAATCCGGAGCACTACCACTACTACTCTTAGTGATTGATCCATGATTGATCCAAGCACTTTCCGTAAAATGTGGGCAGTGCCCAACAAGGAGATTTTGTGAATCTCCAAAACCTTAGGACCTGATGTTTTTGACATCATGGACGGAAACACCAATTAGCATACAAAACTTGGATTTTCTTTCATGGATGACAATGTCAGAAATGTCTGATGGCTAAGATTTATGTGGCTTTCGCTTTCTTAGACCTTGCCACAGATTCTGCAATTGCCGTAGATCTGCTTCTTTAAGATCTTACTTTGATGGCATCTAGTGTTGAGTGTCTGGTCCTGAGCTGCCATAATCAAGCTTTCAGTTTCTCCTTTGAGCCCTGCACTTCTTAACCAAGCACAACTTGCTTCTTTGTCAACAAAAGGTTTTTCGAGGCTGCAAAAAAATTGTCCATGCATTGGTTTCTCCCGCAGTTTTTCTATTCTCTCCTTCTCAAGATGTCCTTTAGCATCACTTTCGCTGGTGTTTGAGTTTGCTGTTGACAAAAGCAAATATTTATTCTTCATTACCTTTGCTTCATTCAGGAGAGAATATTTTGCCTTCCCAGCTTCGTGCTTTTTTTTTTACAAGCCTGCAAAACCTGTCTTTGCCTTGCTCAATATAATCACTCAAATTGACAGTGGAGCAGCTGTAAGCAGACATCAATTGAACAAGTCCCATACCTCCATTGCGCCTCTTAAAGTACAGCCGACTAATATCTCCTTTCGGATGATGAAGCCCATGCATTGTAAGAAGCTTCCAAGTTTTCCGATCCATTTTCTCAATTTCAGACTTCCTCCACTCAAGTATGCCAAAGATATACGTGGGCACTGGAAATGCCAAAGCATTTATCGCAATGATTTGTTTTAGAATTAAATTCTGATCTGAGAATGAGACGCACTCTGCGATAATATTCCTTGGTGATAATTTTCCTTAGCTAGTTTCTCCTTCATCGCAGAGTGTAGAATGCCACTAGTCTCATCAATACCAAGGTATTTGTATGCCGCCTCTTCGTCGAGGCTTTGAATTGAAGTCTTATCGTCAATTGGCATTTTTTTGCTTTTGATTTGTTTGCCACCCTTCATTACGGCAATGGCACACTTGTATATTGATAGTGTATATGTATATATATATATATATTATCTTTATAGTTATTATTATTAATGTTTATTATTATTATTATTATTATAATTGTTAAAGTGGCAATCATTACTATCAGCCAGAACGACGAGGCCCATATCTGGACTGCAGGGGTCGTCTCAAAAAATTGAACGTCCAAAATGATTTTTATGGATGCCTCCCTGTGCGGATCACGAATGATGGAACTCCTGTATGAGAAATCATCAACCTTAACGATATTCATTCATGCATAAGAATTTTCATCTGCTCCATTAGGACGCCATCTTGAATTATTTATTTATGTAGCTCCTTTTTCGGATTTTTTAAGTTGAGGTTTTTTGGCACAAGAGCAGGGTGAGAAAAATATTTGCTTATAATTTTAGTGTTTGAATAAATTGTTCAAATCGACCAAACGAGGCAGATAATGATTTGAGAAAATATTTCCACAAAACTTATTTCTTACAATGGCAAAATAATTTCTTGCGCTTTTTTTTTTGTTCAAAAGAATTTTGTTTTTAACTTTGAAATTCATTCCACGTCGTTGAGAATTCATTGAAGCCTCACAAGATGTGAGAGCATCACCAGGAGTCCAAGATTCAGATCTGAAATATGGAAGCATCCAAACGCTTCTTGGAATCAGTCGACTGGAAATGATGGGCTTATGTTCCTCCAAGTCCTTCATAAAGGCGTGCACATGTGCTTGTGTGTGCCTGAATGTGGGGAGTTTTATTTTCGCGGAGCACTGAAAAGAGAGGGTGTGAATAATGCGTGTGTCAAAGCTGTTCATAGTGGTGATATTAAAGGCACTTCCAACAAAGGCAGTGCATTGACACATAAAACATGTGAAGTTGTTCGAAAATCTGGAGAAGTCTCGGATGGATTGATTCTTAGAGTTGATTTTGATGTCACTCATTCGTCTGAATGACATCTCTTTCATCACCGTCGGGAGAAAACGGTACTGCAACTGTACCCTTTGTTGCATCTTAGAATTGCTCGTCAACATCTTTTATGTTGTGATATTTTAGCATTATTTGTCCTTACATTTACAATACAATACGTTTGCACTTGCATAGTCAAATATTTGACATTTGCATATCAATTTTAATTTCACTTTTAATTATTCTAGTAACCGTCACTTTAAACTTTCGTATTTTCACATTACCCTGACGATGGCCACAGAGGCCAAAACTGATCAGTAGGTTGATAAAAAGTACAAATATTTATAAATTTAGTGACAACATTTTACTTAAAACAGTGCAAGCGGATAGTTGAATCTTAATAACTTGTAAACACCCTTAACAACTATTTAGAAAAATAGGCCCCTAGAGTAGCATAATCTCCTTTCAATAACAAAAACAAAAAACTTCCGTGACATGAAACCTTGAATAATCTTTGCAAATGTCAGCAAATTTCAAGATTCGTTTTTTTCGCATGTGGTTTCGTGCCGTTTGAAGATTCTTAGTTTGTAATTTTAAAACTTGAAAGCAATTCTGTTGAGTTTCGAAATAAATACTATAAATGCGATTAATTTTTGTTTCAAGTGAAATAAATTTGAAAAAATCAAATGATAAAACTATGTGCTTGATGGAAATAATTGTCTTAAAATAAAAAAATATATATTTATATATAATAATATTTATATGATACATATATATATATAAAGCAATCTGTCAAAAAACATGACTTGATCCAGGTGAATCCTTCCATTATTCAGCAGGAAATATTCCTCTTCAAAAATGTCAACTCTTTCTCACGATTTTAAGCGATTTGAGTATTTAATGAGATGTTTTCATCGAAGTAGAGACCAAAAAATTAATATTCAGTGTATTGTTAATCACAAGCATTGATCTATGTTTATTTATGTTTTAACTTATTCTTAATCCTTAATTTAGATATTAGATAAATTTATTTAAATAATTTAGAATTTAGATATTGTGGGACACCAAGGCTCCATAATTAGGTCTCCAACTAATAATATTTTAATGATCATATTTTACTAATAATATTTTAATGATCATATTTTACTAATAATATTTTAATAATAATTCTTTTCTAACGGGCGATAAGCGTTAGAAATTCTTGCAAACAATGCAGGATTTGAAATACTAACGAATACTCAACTCAACAAAAGCCTAATCACAGAAACAACCAAGTGAGTGGAAAAATGGACTCTTTCCGCTTCGATGCACTCAGCCAATTGTAAACTGGTTATTGAGTCGTGAGCGACGAATGATTTCACAGAGACATTGCAAGAATGGAAAAAGCGACATCAGGGCAGAGTCCATCAATGCTTGCGGATTATTGCCGAACTCTGGATAGAGATGCTCCATTTTATGAATGCAAGAGACAAGCCAAAAAGCATCGACTTGATACTGAATAGGAATAAAATATGTTCATAATAGTTTTGATTTTTGTTTCATAATAAATTTTATTCACTCAACCGTTTTTGTTGATTTAATATCATGTTTAAAAACCTTAAACATGTGAAAATACCGAGGTTTGCAATTTGTAATTGAAACATTGTAAACATAAAAAGTACACTATATACACTTAATTTCTTAAAAATAGTAGCCAAACAAATGTTTTTAATGCCATATTTGAATTCAGCACATCAAAATACTTAAGAAATAGTAAATTTGATCTCTGAAGTAGACAACTTTTAAAAAAATTGTAGACCAGTGTCACTGACTCCAGTGATCAGCTTGAAGGTCAGTAACGTTCTTCTTTCCTCCAAGGACGCCATGTTTTACTTTCGCTAACAACCGTCTTCCACGCGAACATTTCCAGTTTAAAATAGCCCCTTCCTCCTCGGCTGATGTTTGGTGCGACATCTGTCGGGAAAAAGAGGAAGGAAAGAATTTCAATTGGAATTTTTGTTGTTGCTTCGAAATGAATGTTTAAGACGTCTCTCACGTCAGCGGTTTGACCTCCGTAGTTCCTGGCCATTCGAAAAATTATAAATGTTTATATGTTCGATGAATAATTGGACGATAATATAATATTTAAATAATTAGCAGCAATTAAGCAGTTTTAATTCCATTTATTTATTTATTTATGTTGTCTTATTCCAGGGAGAGTCAATTTATAGATTATTTTAAAAATGTTTTCTACCATTTAAAGTATTAAATATTTCATTATTAGGTTAATTATTTCAACGACTTTTTGTCTATTTAAATTATAATCATTAATTATTCATTTCATTATGCTTTGGCTCACGCTGTCGAAATAGCCTCTTTAAGACTAATGAAAACAGATGATTCCAATAATTACCACTGCCAGTAATAATTTCTTTAAATTATGCAAATAATTTCTTTAAATTATGCAAATAATTTCTTTAAATTATGCAAATAATTTCTTTAAATTATACAAATAATTTACTTTCTTTAAAAAATGCTTTAAGTTGACATTCGATTAAGTATCGATTAATTGTCGCAAGTTTTGTTAAATAATTTGTAAATAAAATATTTTTCAGTGACGTTCTTTATTGTATTTTATATTATAATATAATATACATTTTTTATTATAATAAATTATCAAAAATGAACTTCATAATTTATTTCTGTACACAACTACATCAACTTTTTCACCTTTGAATTCGACACCCATCCATTGAACAGGTGTGCTTCCTTTCGTTAACGACTTTCAAATATTCTGCTCCCACTTCGCCGGAAGCGGCAGACGATATTGTCTGAAGGCGGGAATTTGTTTTTGTCTGACTACTTTTGATTTGATGGAACCATGCCATGCTTACAATTACTGATTTACAAAATATTTTGATATTAAATTTTTAGTAATGTTATTGATATTTTTCATCAAAATGTTTGGATAATTACGAATTCGATGCCAATATATTATGCTAATATTTTTATAATGGACTAAAAGATGAAAATATTACCATTAAATCATTCATTTAAATTTTACTACCTTTATTAATAACCACAATAATTATCTGCAAAAAATAATTTTGACATAACATTATTATTAATATTAATATTATTATTATTACTTTTATTATTATTAATATCGTTGTTGTTGTTGTTAGAATGTATATGTAAGTAAACAATCCATTTATCGAAGAAAGAAAGGATAGAGACCTTCCAGGAGGTTGTGCTTCGAAAGCAGCAGAAAAAAAGAAAGTCGAAAGGAAATGTGATTCTGTGTTTTGGTTTTTCAATTATTTCTTTCCTAATAAATTCAAATTAATTTAACATGATAATAATAATAATAATAATAATAACAATAATTTAACTAGAATATAATAATTTAACTTAAATGAAATTCAGTTACTTAACAGTTAGCAAAACAACAACAACAATTAAACCATGTTAAGCTGTTAAACAACCTGTTTCAACCTGTTAGCTTCTAATATTTATACTTTCCATTTATTATTCCATTAGGCGCTTCACGGAGCCGCATGCAAACAACATTTCGCTTACTTCATTAGCGCCACTTTCGTCCAAATATTTCGGGGCACTTGTATATTTTATCAAGGACACGAAAACAGACTTGTAAAATAGAAAAATGAAATAACAGAAAAAAATGAACTAAAAATAGAGGATGACCTTCAAGTAGAGTGGTGTCCATTTCTTAAGAACTTTATGCAAATCTGCCAACACCGTCGGGAATTGAAGGTTTGCTGTTTCGCATTTGCGCTCTTATTTTGACAAATAAGTCCAAGAAGAAAAATATTATCTTATCTTATTTCCAGAATCCACCTAATTTATCAATTACAACATTTATAATTTATTGTGATAACGTTTTTTTTTTAATTAAAAATTTTAAAGAGATATTCAAATTAATATAAATTTTTACTTTTGTCTTACATTTCAAATTATAGTTCTCCAGCCATTAAACTTTTTAAAAGGTTTCGAATTACAAGAACAAATTAAAATCGGATTTGTTTTCATTTCAAACGAAACTAATACAAAAATAATTCAAAACAGAAATATTGAGGGCTCCATCGAAGCCAGATCAAAAATTTACACTCTCAGGTCCATCAAGTACCAAGTCTGGTGCATTACCTCACCTTTAATAGCATTTCGTTGAAGTCTTCCAGTGCTTCTGACACCAAGATAAGATATTAAAGATAGATGACTGTACGACAATTGTCCTAAAGACATGCAGGTTGCTTTCTTCCAAGCGGGAGTCAAGGCTAGAGGACTCGGAATACTGCAACTCAGAAAATAGGTGCCAATCATTAGAATCAATAGAATGTCGGCAATAGTGGCACAGTCCAAGTTCAATGAGGATGAGTTTCTGCTCGATAGTTTGAAAGATAGCAGCGCAGTTCTTTGCGAGTATGGAAAGTTTGGAAAGTCAAAAGGACCCGCAGCCAAGAAACAACAGATACGCGAAACTGCAGAGGGTTTATATGATTCAGTTGATGAATACTGACTTCAGTCTTTTTCGCAGGAGGCAGGATTTAGTGATTGGATAGTGAACGGTCGTTCCAGGATGCCTCCAAGCGAATACATACAATGCATAAAAGTCAGAACAGCCGTCCTCCCAAGCAATCTCAGGATCTCCAGGATATCCCGGTATCATCCAGAGATAAAGACTAATTGTGATGCCTTTGAGTGCCTGGACCATATCTTCCAGGTTTGCCCAGGTATGGACGCAGCGAGAAGAGAGCGGCATAACAACCTTGTCCGCCAAATAGAAAAGAAGATGATCAAGAAAGGCTACATCACCAAAGTTGAGCCGAGAATAAGTATTGATGGGAATCTCAGAATTCCCAGAATTCCAGACCTAGTAGCATGGGAGAAGGATCAGTCTGTCACCATCGCCTCTGACACAGCCCCATTAGACATATATCCAAAGTGCAAAAATATGATGACAAAGATTCATAAATGGATGTCAAACAAATGTCCAGGCGAATTCCCACCTCCGAAGGTTTATGTGACTGCATTCGTTTGCAATTGGAGAGGAGCCTAAATCGTACTCCTCTTGGCGCGGCTCCAGAAGCATGTTAATGAATTTGTCAACGGCAACTCTCTCTGGCACTTGTGGAAACAATGGAAACAAAAATGGAAACAAATCGCATGCGGAAACATCACAAGCGAAAACGCAAAAGCGATGGCGCAAAAGAATTGGCTTGTAGCGATGACATTTATTGTTTAAATAGTTTTTTAAGTCGACTTCGCCAGTCAAACTGCTTATATAAAATTCAGCCAGCTACTCCCTCAAAGAACTGGGTGATTGGGACGGTGCTCCCGCAACGAGACTCGAACTCGTGCTGCCATCGCGAGAAGCGAGGTCTCAAACATTAGACCATGCGGGAGCATAATGCTCTTTGATTTCAGTAGCTCTCGAGTTTAAGGCTCGTATGCTATTTAGGAAAAGTTAAAGTTGGAAAACTTGAAGGTTGAAAATTGAGAATAGCACATTTAACCTAAGAATGGCACAGAGAATGACGTGTGCAAATTTCAAGTCACTGCCGTTCACCGTTTTGAGGAGGTCTTGGGACAGACAAACACATAAGCGCACTTTTTGTTTTAGATATTAGAGATAGATGACTGATTTTTAAAATGTTGATCGTGTTATGGTTTGCATATTATGTCCCGGTGTTCTCTCAGATCCAGAAGGGGAACTTTAAATATTGGTTGAAGTTCTTTGACTATCCGTGATTGTATGTGCTCGTTTGTGCGGTTGAGAAAATAGAGGAAAAAATACATAAGAACAATAATATTATTATTATTTATTATAATTAATAATCAATTAATATATTTAATAGTAATTAATAATAATAATAATAATAATAAGAAGAAGAAGAAGAAAAAAAGGTAATTATTTAAAACTATGGTTTTGTTATCATAATTCTTAATATTTTTTAATTAATGGATATTATTTCATACATAAATGATATTATTGTTGTTAATTTATTTACCAAAGGCAGACATTTGTTATAATCACGCGAAAAACTTTAAAAAAACCATAAAGTCGTAATGGAAGAGATTATTCTCGTCATAAACAGGCTTTTATGAAATTTTTTGACATCGAAGAATATGGGATGACGATGGAATAAGTGCATAATAAAGTCATCATTTACGATGTGCAACATGATTTATTTGGATTATTAGAACTTTTACGGACACAGTGAGAATAAGATATTACCATATTTACCATAATTGTTTACCAATTACTCTGCAACTTATTCTTTTATTTGGAAGTTAATTTCAGAAATTTTCCTTTTCAAAAAATGCTCACCAGGATGACTGGTCATTCCAGATACTCCAAGCTAATCGATTTTACGTTTGTAACAGAATAATTAATTATAAATAAATTAATTATGCAATAAATACGTTGTTAACTTTACGCAAAATAAACCAAATTAATATTAATAATATTATACAGATTTTTCTAAATTTTATATTTTAAGGATTTCATTGGTCGGTGTGACTAGAAAAAAAAGAAAGTTGAATGTTTTGAAAAAAATTGCAACAACGAAAAATGGACATTGCTGCTAATCCTCGTCAAAGAATTTATATTATATTATATATTATATTATATTAAAACAATCCCATGGGGACTGTAAATCTTAACGCGGCATTTTAAGGCCTTTTCAAGGAGGTTCTTCCGAGATTGTATTGTTTTGCAAGCTTCCATTTCTCGTGAATGAATGTGATTAAAAATGTGAAATTTTAGAAATTATCTTTGAAATACATTTGCAAGTATTTAGAAAACTGCTTACTTAATATTACCATAATATTTTTTATTATTATAATCTTAATATTTTCAATTATTATTCTCTTAATAAGTTGTCATTTAAATGGTCTGATTTAATTCCTTGCATCAATCTTTAAAAGCATTATTGCGCTTAATGGATCGCCATTCGGTTTGGAAATAAATTGGCAAACAATTTAACGACAAATCTTCTGACAAACGTTTTCTTTTTTTCAAGGATTCTACGAAATTGATTTTAGCTTTCTCTTTGCTTTGCACAATGATTTTGGACAGCCACCAACTGACGAAATTATTACTTGATTGAATGATCGATTGATTGAATATTTGATTGATTGATTGATCGATTGATTAAACGACTGATTGCTTTTTATATCGATTTAACAGATCCTCCGCTACATCAACGAACTGAGCAACGCCCTGTTGACACTCAACTCCTCCATCAACTTCATCATCTACTGCCTCGTTGGCAAGAAGTTCCAGAAGAGCTTCATGTACATCATCTCCTGTGCCGCTGGGACCGCCGAGGTTGGCACATCTGAGGAGGGTAGCAAGACCATGGCCCTCAACAGAAGCACCATGGTCTTCAAATGTCAGCAGCAACAGCACTTGAAGGAGTCAAAACAACTGGATGTGAAAAAGGCTGAAAGTTTGATTTTCAATGGATCAGCGTCTTGTGCCGTCAAGGACCGCCAGAGTTCACTGAGGGAGCCACAGAATTCTGAAGTTGCCAATGCTTCAGAAAAACACATCAACCAATGATTTGGTGTCGAATAAATTTATTAATTTTCATCTTTTTGAAGTCCAATTGAAAAGCTTTCCGTCTTGTGATTATTTTTGTGTAAAAAAGTTTTTAGCTCCTACGTCAATCACCTAATCATATTTTCCATCAAGAATTTATAAGAAAAAGAAGAGAAGTTTACTACATTTGTCGATTTTGATTTGAAAGCAAACAGTATTAACTCAATTTTAGTCGTCATCTTAAACTTGCTTGACAAAAAGCATCAATTGCGAACATATTATAAGGTTAATCAGTTCATTTCAACAATTGATTCAACTTGACTTTATGAATAAATCAATGAATGATCAATAAATTATCGAAAAGTTTTTATATTATAACTAAAATTATAGCGATGTTGACTGAGGTAATTGCATTTGTAATTTTAAAGTTTATTATTATAATTAATATAATTAATATTAATAATATTATATATATAATTATTATTATTATTATTATAATTATTATTAATAATATTATATATGTTATTATTATATATAATGTATTATTATTATTACTATTGTTATTATTATTATTATTATTATTAGTAGTAGTATTATTATTATTATTATTATTTAACAACATACAAATAATAAATATTAAAATATTTAACCAAATAAATTATGAGCTGAGTTGAGTTGATGAGTTGAGCAGATAAAAACAGAATTTTCAAATAATGTCATCAAGTACAACAATAGCTCACGAACGTCATCTCCGCTCGTCATCTTGTAATCCGATCAGAGGATGAAATTTTTTATTAATTAATAGAATAATTCAAAATATTGATCAAATTATTCTGAGAAATAAGAAAGACTACGACCATGAAATTCAGATTAAAATTTTGATCATCAAATCTTTGTCACGGGAAATGATTTATACCCTTGGAAACTAAGGAAGACCATTTATTTGTTATTTATAAATAATTGGTTCTTAGAATGAAAATATTTTGTGAAATGTATTATTGTTGTTGTTGTTGATGTTGTTGTCGTGATTTGATGTTTTCTCAACAACAAACAAATAATTCAGGTTATTTTCGCAAGCAATTTGCGACAAATTATCTGGCTGGTGTCAACACCTCACCTGTATTGAATCCTCAGAACCGAGAAGTCACCGTGTCTCAGTCGTGCCAGCCTAAATAACCTATCAATTACCTCATGTCGTCTAGTGATGGGGAACTGATCCAGGGTTGTTTGGGTGGGTGGATGTTGGGGTCGATGAGAGCAGAAGATAATGAGGATCAGTGGGTGCCGCCAGTGACATTAACGATGCTCGGATAATTAGAATGGTAATTTGCAATCATTATAACGAAATTATTTGAAATGTAAAAAACATTTACATTTACGAAATTTACAACTTTTATTTATTTTTCAATTAACTTAAAATTAATTTATTTGTTTCATTCCAAATGGAATTGTAATCCATATAAGTGTAGTGATTTATTTTCTTTATTGTTTTTATTTTATTATTTTTGTTGACATTTTACCTTCAGCAGCGATAATAATTATTTTTATCTTTAAATAATCAGAGGTTAGGCACCCCTTCACCTCAAAATTTTCTCCAAGATACTCGAAAACTCATTCAACTTCAAATCTTCATCAATCTTCTGATGCTTGGACTTCTGCAGCAGAGTTGATATCGTAGCTTTTTGTGTAAAACAATTATATTTATTAATGTTTAATTAAACGAATGAATTTTAGAAATTATTTCAAAAATGTAGGAATAATTAACATGGGACAGTATGTTCTCAGTTAGGCGCCTCTGACGCTATGCAAATGGCGCATTATAAATTAACTATTATTATTATNTATGTTCTCAGTTTAGGCGCCTCTGACGCTATGCAAATGGCGCATTATAAATTAACTATTATTATTATTATTATTATTATTATTATTATTATTATTTCTAATGCCTCATGGATGGCATGCCCTTTATTGACTCCATTTAAAGCAAGCCCGTTCGTCAGCCAATCAACGAGCGCCGCAAATATGATTGGCTGAAAATAGCTTCACCCCGATATAGATTGTAACCAGCAAGTTGCTGATTTGCAAACGATGAAAAAACAATTTCAATGCAAAATAAAGGAAAATCTCGTGATCATGCGATCGTAAAATGTGCAGTAAATGCAATCAAATTACTGTAAATTGAATGTTTTATTCATAAAAACAAATTAGACGTTCAAATGTGGGAAAGAAAAGAAAAACTTCTTCGCGTGATGGAATTTAAAATTGAATTTGATGACTCCGATTCGAATTGAATGTAAAGGTTGATAATTTGTAACTTGGAATTATTGGGACTTATTAATGCATAATAATAATTAGTTAACTGTGTTACTATATTATATAACAATATTATATGTCATATCGAGAATAGATCCGCAATAACAACGTCCTATAACGACATGTTTAGTAATATTTGAGTAAGATTCTTATTAATTAATTTAAATGATTTCACCAATTAATTCAATAATTTAATAATTTCAAAAATCAAAAACAGCTTTCAGAAGTTCAAAAGTTCAAAAGTCATTTTGAAAGACTGAGTCGTAATATTCAACTCGACGGAGTTGTTGCTAAGTTGTTTAGGGAGAAATTATGATAGTGTTATTTTATAGGGTTTTTTTTGTATTTGTTCAATAGTAATTTTGACAGGTTGTAAATTTTAATGATGATAATGAAAGTGGTGGTGATGATGACGACGACGGCGTCGATGATGATAATAATAATAACAATAATAATAATAATAATAACAATAATAATAATAACAATAATAATAATTATAAATTTGTGCATATTGTCAGAAGCCTAACAATAGTATTGCATGGATTACCGAGATGATGATCAAGTTATTTCTTATAAAATGACATAAAAATAAGTTTTTATTAAGTCTAAAATTACTTTCAAGTCTTTTATCCAATACGCAATTAAAACAAATATTAATCGCTTACATAATTAAACTGATTACATCATAATATATTTGAACAAAGCATTATTCCCTCTCACACGAACTCCAACCCATGACTCTAACGTCTGTTGAGTGAATTTCAGCATAGAAGTGACACCACCATCACAAACACCACCGGTTTTCCCGCCAGCATCAACGAGGTGACATTCGTCTGCAAATTTCGCGCCAAAAACAACGCGCGCACCCCACCCGAGGTCAATAAATCAGGTCCAATGAATAGGCTTCTAAGGATGGCTCAACAACTTGCCATTGGAGGCTTGCAAATAGTGATTTATTATTATCAATACTATTATTATTATTACTATTGTTGTTATTATTAACATTATTATTAATACTGTTATTAATATCATTACTGTTATTATAATTATAACCATTACTATTATTATTTTGTACTAATTGTTGCTGAAAACAGCTTGATGATAATCTCATCAAGAAAATCAATCAATAAGAACTAATAAACGACTGCCTAATAATAATAATAATAATAATAATAAATTAATCACAACAATTTATTTTCGATTTATTTATTTATCCCAATTCATATCAACCAAACTACTATCATCATCATCATCATCGGAATGACCAAAAAAGTCTTTTTTGGCAGCACATAGAAAGTGCCATATAAAAAAAAGACCACACACCAGGAGGGGGTACATGCACATGCACTAATAATGCATTCCAAGAAGTCCGATGAATTCACAATGAATGAATTATGATAATGAGACCCATCTAAAAAGTCATTCCCAAAAACTAGTCTAACGGTCGCGATAGGCCTAAAAAGAGTCCCGGAACCGGATTTGAAGAAAGATGTGCTGAAAGATTCCCGGGGAGGGAGGGGGGTGTCTCTCTCGGCCAATGAACTCTGAGCAGCTCTCATTAAATATTCATAAACATCCTAACGTGAATGAATAAAAAGCAACGCGTCGTACATCAAAATGTAGCTTCAGAACTTGGGCCACTCACAGATCCAATCCTAAGTGAATAATTAATTTCTTACATCCTCCTAAGGGATTGGCATATCCAGAACATCTGGAACATCATTCACACAGTGTCGCCTAATGACAAACGGCAGTCCGACAAAAGAAGTCATCACGAATTATTGCTTAATTACTCATCCGTTTATTAAAACTAATTATTAATGTTTGTAGTAATTATAATTAACTAATTACGTAGAAATTATTAAGCGAACAAATATCTGCCCGCAAAATAAATCAAGTAATTCATGTCGAGAACTCCATAATTGTTGTAACTCCAAATGCACCGAATCGATGCACCGAATCGATGCATCGCTAAGCTCTAACGACAATAACATGCAGCATTAATATTAATAATAATATTACAAATAATAATAACAGCAATAATTACAATGGTAATAATTATATTATTATTAATATATCATTAACTATCACTAATCACTATAAAACAGCAACAGTCCTTCAAGGTAATTCCCAGGGTCATGAGACATAAGAAGAGAAACTCCTTCGCCAGAGGTGCACGGGACGGGGAGTTCAACAAGTGCAAAGGAAAGTGTGAATGAATTAAAAGATCAAAAGGATCAAAGGTGCCTCAATTTGCAGGCCTAACAATTTCATTCACAATGCATGATGTTCTGCGACGGTGCATGGATGGACGCATCGACCTGGAAACATGTTTACGAAAGGCCGGTGGGGTTTGTCGAGCGAACGGACGAGTCGATAAAGCGATACTTTCTTTGATTGAAGAAACAATCGGACCAAAAATGATGGTCAACAACTAATGGAGAATGAGTGCGATTCTCAGGACTTGCAGCTTTAAAGATGTTTTGAATAGCAAATCAACCGAGAAAATGATTCTCAAAACGTACAAACTCAGACAAATTCGTTCGTCTCGGTCTCAAAATTAAAATGTGTAATTACAATAATTAAATAAAATAATTATGAAAACCAGATAAGCACAGACCTGTTCATCAAATATTTCTATGGAACAATTCTATAGATTTCAAGAAATATAAGTTAAGAGGACAAGATTTCCAAAATAAACTTGCAGTTGACCGGTAAATTCGGTTTCTGCAATCACAGACGACCTCCCAGGTTGCCAAGGTGAATAGAATAGCAAAACAAAGCCAGCAAATCTCAGTAAATAATCTGAAAATCAGAGAAAAGCATGCTCGAACTCCAAAATTCAAAAATGAATAATTTACTAAGCGACAATTTGACATTTCAAATTAAAAAATAAATACGAACGATGCGAAGGGGAGTTTCAGAAGCTCCAAAGTGATTATTGACGCCTAGCAAGTATTTTCTGACATTTACGATTGCATTGTTACGTCGTCGATGGATTCCAACTATTGGACGTGAAAATGTTCAAAGAAATTGGAGAATTGCAATACCAATTAATTGATTTTCAACGACCGGAAGAAGCACGAACGAGGAGCGGAGAACAACGGCATTGATGATGATGATGATGATGACGATGACGATGATGATGACAACTCCGTGACAACAAAAGAACAATCAGTTACGATGATGACAGATAAAATGAGATCCGAACGAAGTAAATAAATCGCTTAAATTGTTCTTGAATCCAATTCAACTCGTTCAATCACACAATTCGTGACGTCCAAATTAATAAATAAATAAATAAATCCAATCCGATCCGAGCGACAATTTCGACGGGTCCCTAAATCGCCGCTGGAAAAGTTCTAAATCCGTTACGCACCGATCGACCTTCGAGCTGGACTTTCCGACAGAGAGTGAACTTCTGAACTTCTGGACGAAGAAACCTTCCGATTCGATCGACCTACGAATAATTGTCGAATGAACAGTTGGTCTTTAAATTCGCAAGAGTATATTATTAATTAATATTATTATTTATTAAAATAAATGTTAATTTTTTTTTAGATAATTCTTAAACAATCTTACGAGAATTGCGAGAGCAACTCTTATCATGAAAAATCCATGTCTGAAGCTTTCAAGGAGATGTTGCCCCCTGAAATACATTTCTGATTAATTAACTATTATTATCATCATATATAATTAATCACTTAATTAATCGACCAATAATTTCTATTCATTACTATTTGATTAATTAATGTCGTAACTTCTGCAATGTGTAAATGTAACGAATTGATCGGCATTCGAAGACAAAAATCCTGCAACTGGAAGCCTTGGCGAGCAGGTCAGCTCGGAGGGTTGCATTCCTGCGAGCGATGTTAAAGGGAACGATCCTAATGTGTCGTGTTCACGACCCGGCCAGAACCGCCAGGGAGGGGGCTAAGTAAATGGTCGGGCAGTTCTCGTGCCCGGGTACGTCGAAGATGCAAGAGTTAAAAATCCGACAATTTGTGTGCATTTATAAATCAGTTTCCTGGCAAGTTTTTATTTTATTACGACAAACGGACAGAGGTTCGAATCAGACCTCGCACCACTGAAGCATAAACGGGCATAAACGGGGTCACAAAAAACAAAACAAAACAAAATGTAACGACAACGCCGACATCTGTAAAGTTCTTGTTAGTCGCAAGAAATGCACAAACGAAACGCAAACTTGCGAAATTACTAATTGGTTAAGTTTTAACAGCTGCATGTTGTTAGTTATTAACTGTTATTATTTTTATTGTTATTAACAAATAATTATGCTAAACCCACATTTTCTATGTCTTCCTTTCCCTTTTAGAGTCACTAGGATTTTGATTGAATGAGTTGATTATAATTCTTACATCAGAGTTGTCGTTAATGTTAACAATATCATTGCTGCTGTTATTAATTTTTAAAGCACAAATAAGTCACGCAATTAATTGCTTTCTAAAGCAAAAATATTGAAGTCTGAAGTTCCGCTCGCCTTTTTTTGAAGCATCGACGTCACCCGAGCGGGAAACCAGAATGCTGGAAATGCAGTAACTCGTTAACATCATTAACCCCATCTTCACTCAGCACAATAACTAAAGATCTCTAAATGAATATCAACACTTTGTGAATAAAAAAAGCGATATTTTAAGAAACTCATCAGAAGAATCACTATCACCATCATCATCATCACCATCACCATCTTCATCTTAGCCGAACGCCGGCCAGAAAGATCCATCATTTCCATAGCATGACCTCATTAGCATCGTTTACATGTCATTAATTAGCATTATTTTGAGAAGAATACTCATGAACGACGATATATCACCATTTTTCTAACCTCGGTGGTTGTTCGACTCGATTCTTGTAAAGGCTGAAATGGGGAGGAGAAAATAATTAATATATTTATTAATTATCACAATGTAACATGCATAATAATTATATTATGATAATAATAATCAATCATTTCAATTTAAAATTAATTGTCATTATTTTTACTGATGTTGTTGTCAATGTTGTTGTTGTTACCGTCAGGAACGAATCACTAACTAGTAACTAAAATTACAACACAACTACCACTGCTGCAATAGGAACAACAACAACAACAACAACAATGACAACAACAACGACAACAACAACAACAAGAAGCACCCACGTCTTGCAGATGATGTCCCTGAGCAGGGCTGCCAGAGGCACGATGAGCAGTTGCAGGTAGAACATCGGCGATGAGAACAGGTAGTGGTCCTGACGCATCAATGTTACGTCATGTCATGATTCGTGTTAAATAACTATATATTGGCATATATTATATGCATATGTTATACAACAATGTTGATAACTGCTCTTAGGACACTCTTGTGCCCATGACCATGACCATGACCATGCCCTGGAGATCCACAAAGCCCCCCTTCCCCCCTCTACTCCACAGGATTAACGAGTTGATTTGAAGGAGCAAGAACATTTTAAGCACAACTCACCATTCCGACCATGAACTCTGCAAACTTGATGTTGGGCCACAAGTTGCAGTACACCATGAGGAAGACAATCCACAAAGCCATGCTGCCCAGAGTCAACATCAGAACCATCTAAGGAAATATCAGAGTTATATATAACATAATTTAATATAATATAAGGTAACTTAGGTAAATAAACTAATAATAATGGTTAATATTATTATTGTTAATATTATTATTGTTATTATTAATGTTGTTGTAATTATTATTATTATTAATATTATCGTTGTTATTGTTATTATTGCATTACATACCAATGCTAATGAATGTTAATTAATGTACATCAATGCACTGATTAATAATTTATGCAAATCAACCAACTAGGTTCCAATAGTTCATCTCGATGAGGGCCTTCAAAGCAACAGTGATGATGACAATCTGTCGTGAAGGATGCCGTGATTGGTTAATGTTAATGTTTGCATTACTGACATTAGGAATCGACCGGGGACCCCAGCCCCAGTAAATTTTAGCAAGGGGATGACTTGCATCGTGTTTAAGAAGTTTAAACACTTTTTTTCAAATGCGAACGTCTAATCCACGTCAGAATCCAAAAAGCCAATGGATTAGTAATTGCTCTCCCTTGAGCCGGCCTGGGCGATTTACGATTTGCAATTGTTATAAAATCATGGAAGGGTAACTTGATCAGAAGACTCAGTTCTGATAATGCTAAATTGAGTAATGCTTCTCTTCTTTCTGATCAGTTTCTTTCTTTTTCTTTTTGAGGTCCATTGATGGACTTATGCCAACCTAAAGATTGTTTTAACATTCCGTCATTCTTCTCCAATTCATCGGCAACTCTTGTGCCATGTCCTTGTGATTATTGTGAATATTCTTCCTTTTTGAACCAACAGGGATTTCTTAGAATAAGCCTCATTCAATGCTCCCAGAGCACGAATGTCTGATCTTATTATTAAAAATTTTACAGTTGCGCACTTTCTCGATGCCCTGGACTTAACAAATTAATGAAAGAGTAATAAACACAAGTTTTGCGTTCGTAAATGTTTACAAAACTAGTGATGGTAATTTGAGAAATGAGGCTCGTAACAATGTAATACATTACAAGGTTCAACCTCTAATCGTCCCCGGCTAACCTTGTTCAAAAATCGTCCCAGTCGATTCCTAACTTCCATGCATTGTAATAAATTCGTTACATTGGCTTAATAAATAATCACAATAAATAAATAAACAACAGTAATTACGAAAGATATTTCAATAATTAATCGAGTATTTCAAATCATATTCATGTAGTACAAATCATATTCATGTATTACAAATCATCTTCATGTATTACAAATCATCTTCATGTATTACAAATCATCTTCATGCCTGTGCAAGCCTCGAGCAGTCAGAAGGATGAAAATATGTTTAGAAACAAAAGCGACGACTGCTTACCGAGTAAATGACGTTCCCGACGTACAGCAGGGAGGAGGTCTTCCCGTCAGGGAAAACGTTGTCTGCAGGATTGACATGAACAAACATTAAAGAGGTGTTAATTAATGATCAATTAAGGTTTTAATTCAGAATTAGTTAAGGTTTTGATTAATTATAAATCAGGATGCTAATTAATGGTTGATAAGGTGTTAATTAGCAATCACTTAACTTAATGATCAATTAATGTGTTAATTAATAAACAATTAAAATATTAATTAAGTAACTTAACAGATATTAAAATGAATGAATAAATTATCCAAGACACATCTAAAAAATTCGAAACAATACTTGAAATACTTGAAAGCAACAGCAACAATTATTTATCTCTTTAATAATTAAATAATAATAACAACAACAACAACAACAATAATAATATAATGAAAGACGAAAAATCTTCAAAACAACAAGAAGAGGAAATGTTGTTAATGTAATTATCACTACTAAATTATATAGTTATTATTAATAATATTATTACTAATATTATTCAATATTAATATTATTATGTTAAGCCACCATGTTGCATGGAGCCGCATGGAATCCAAAACACGATGAGCGACACGTAGATGGCGTTGAGACACCACAACCAGAACACCTGAGAAAAAATGTAAAAGCAGACTTTAAATTACTTGATCGATTATTAATTAACGCCTTAATTAATTAACGTCAGTTTAAACTAAGCAGCCAACCTTCACATTGAACATGGCCCTACTCTGGGGCATCCTGTAGAGCTGAGGGTTCGTGAGCAGGGTTTGCTCGGGGGCGACCTGGTCAAAGATCCCTATGGCCACCGGTGGCATGGCCGTGAAAATCTGGGTGAATCGCCATCAATGAGATGATCGCTTTGACTAGCTTATTAGTCCGTACTAAATGTAACGGTTGCTAAGTGCTACCGTGCGGCAATATTGCATTGTTGTGAATGATTGTAATGTTGTCGTTAATTTGTTATTAATGCAAATCATTAGTATTGCTATTAATATTGTTGTGATATTATTAATTAAGCCAAATAAGTTAACGCCAACTCACAACATTGTAGAGTCCAATTGTCCACCTTTCGAATATTATCTGCCCTGAGAATGCACTCAGCATGGCATACCAGAACTGAAATGGTAAAACAGCATTTACGACATCAAGTCATCAATTAATTACCTAACGAATTACCTTGTCAATCAAACGTGCTAAATGATTAAACAAGTTAACCCTATTATAATTATTGAATGACACCAAAGACGACGTCGCGATCTCTCGGCCATGCGATTGGCGATTGAAATAAAATCGAAAAGTTCAACCGACCTCAATGAAGTAGAAGCAAATGTTCTTGTAGAAGGAGAAGAGAATCAACTTGGTGACCCTGTCATAATTCCAGTGGCCGTGGACGAGCAACAGTTTCCGGAGGAAGCGGAACTGCGGATGCCGGACGTGGACGCGATCATGTGACCATGCGATGTTAGTGGTGATGATGATGATGCTTAATCCATGCACATTATTACACAGTACTTGAATGTGATAAATTGAGAGGAATGATAGAGATTAAGATGGTGATGACGATGGTAACAGACAAAAATAATAACAACCATCATCATCAGCATCACCCACCTGAGCAATGGAGTAATCCGAGGCACAGACAGCCTGCAATCCTTCTTGTCCAGATATTCCAATCCCCACATGAGCCTCCTGGTAATGATATTTTTAACATATCATCATCATCATCACTGATTTCTTTGCCATCAATTAAATACCTCGATACTGATCACATTCGCCAAATATTCATGATTCATTCTAAACTCACCCACAAAAGCATGCAACATTCCCATTGGTTTACCTTCACCACCGCAATCATCATCATCATCATCATCATCATAATCATCATCACCACCATCATCACTGACATCATAACCATCACCGTAATTATCGTCATCACCATCATCATTATCGTCACCTGAATCATCCCAACATCGTTGGCTCCATCCCCGATGGCCAGTGTGATGTGCTTCCTCTCCTCCTTGACCAGTCGAACGATTTCACTCTTCTGCGACGGCGACACCCGACAGCAGATCACCACCTGCAAGTCGACGACAAAAGTCGATCCGAATCGTGGATTTCGCGACAGGTTAATAAATTGTATTTTAATGTAAAATTGAAAAAAAAAATCATCATCATCATCGTAACATTAATTGATCGGCTACTGGCTTATTATAATTATAATAAGTTATCACATACATAACGAGCTCATAATGTCTGCGTCTCACCTTGGCTCGAGAGGCGATGTTGAAGAAATCCTGGGTGCAGTCAGGGACAAGTGCAAAAGTCAAAGTCTGAGAAGGAAGTGAATTTTGTTCGTGGTTGATTGATTGCTCGTTGATTGAATTAGTCAACGTCGTTAGTTGATAGACGGTTGACGTTAGTCTCGACAATAATCTTCTTTGTCCTCATCGACATCACCATCGTGGTCGTCGTCATCATCAACATCAGCAGCAGTGTCATAATCATCACCATCAACAACATCGTCATCACCATCATCATCACCGTAATCATAATCATCACACCTTCCCATCGATGACGAGAGCTTCCTCCTTCCGTTGGAGTTCGTCCGTCGGCTTCCAGGAACCCTTAAGCTTCATCATGTTGATGGCTGATTTCGTGGCCTGTTCGTGCAATGCGATGAACGTCAACCAATGCATGGTGGAGGTTAGTCGTGATCATTATAATTATTATAATAATATTTTATAATTATCGCTACAGTCGTTCGAGATGCAAGAATTCGTGCGGATTCCAAATCATCTCGTCGGTCGGTTTTATTTTAATTCGTTCACTCAAACTCGGCTTTATTTATATGTGCACAAAATCCATGCATCGATGAATTTTCCAAATCACCTGGAGTGAATTGTGGTTGAATTTTATTATTTCCATGTCGGTCGTTATCAGCTGGCTGGACACCCCTGTCATCATTATCATCGTCATCATCATCATCATAAGTCAATGCCATAATACATTCAAATTAATTAAGGGGTCGCATTATTTCAACCACTTTGCATGTCTTGACCTAAATTGATTTCACCACATTAAAGGATATGCAGGCATTGCACCATATCGCAAGTTGTGGCTCGAAGTGGATGAATGAAGGGATGGATAGATAGATGGATGGATGGATGGATGGGTGGATGGATGGATGGATGGATGGATGGCAAGAAAAGCACTTCTTACGAGNGGATAGATGGATGGATGGATGGATGGATGGATGGATGGATGGATAGATGGATGGATGGATGGATGGATAGATGGATAGATGGATGGATGGATGGATGGATGGATGAATGTTTATGAATTCTATCTGCGAATGAATGAATGAATTAATTAATTAATGTTTATGAGTTGTAACTGTGAATTAACCAATTGTTTACAAATCAAAGCTTCGTTCAGTCAATCAAATCAATCAATTCAATCCAACCTATGTTGATGGCTGTCTCCTGCTTGTCTCCTGTCAGTACCCAGATTTTGATGCCTGCCTGCAGGAGGCTGAATATCGTTTCCGGGACTCCCTTGAATTGTTCAAATTGTGATAATTCGAATAATGCTCTTCAGTTATAAACATTAATTTATTGGAGTATTTCAATATAGTTATAAATAATAATAATAATAATAACAATAATAATAATATCATTATAGTAGTTACTGACATAATTTAAAATATAATTCGTGTAATTAATTAATTGATTGATTACGTCAATCAGATGCCACTGCAACTTGATGTGGTCATAATAAGTTAAGTATTTTCACCATAAATGACTAACATCTTGCAGTTTGTCCTCGATGGCCGATATCCCAACAAAGGAGAGACCCTGTGATTGGTTGGTTGGAAATGAAGCTCAAAATTTGGATGGCAGTGCGGGCATGGTTATTCAAACATTTACAAGTTAAGTACTCAATTAGGGCCCAATTAATAATTATAAATAACATTATAATGAACTGATAAATATTCATATGCTGTAGGCAAAAGATAGATGTAACAAAGTAAATTTAAAATTGGGGGTGCCGGCCTTTTGAAGTGGTCCAAAGAACCACTCCCAAAGAGAATTTGAACTCCAAACCTTCTGTTTGAGAATGACAGTCACTTAATCAACAAATCAAACAAATCAGCACAGCAGGACAATCAGCATTGTCGCACGGACACGAAACACAACCTCTGCCTCTAATTCGCATTCAGTTCGAATCATTCAAACCTTCTCGATTTGTGCGGCTACTTTTTCGAGGTTCTTGTCCCTGTCCTCCAAAGAAATGCTGGCCTCATAAAACTTCTTGTTCCAGGCATTGTACTCCTCTTGCTCCATATTCTTCTGGGCAAAGCAGAGGGTCCTCAGACCTGGTTTAAAGTAATGGATGATGACGATGATGCTGATGATGACGATAATGGTGAGAATAATGATGGATGATGAAAATAATAATAATGAAAATGATAGTGGATGATGATGATAATGATGCAAAAATGTTTTTGATTGCTCTTGTCGAACTGAGTAATTACCGAGAGTAGAGAAGGCTATCAACCTCTCGTTGATGGAGGCCTTGACTTTTTCGCTGTCGTTGAGCAGCTCCATGATGACGCTGTCCTGGGACGACCAAATAAAAAGTCGGTTGCCATCAGTTAAAAATGTATCCTTCATCCTTGAAGTTAAAATTCTCTAGATTCAAAAATTCAAAGATGACATGGCATTTCTTCTTTATTCTTTATTCTATTATTTATTACTAATATTCCTGATAATAATACCTACAATCAATCTCAAATCATCACTCAAATGGGTCACTGATGTGTTTTGTGATCAGCAAATAATTATGTGATATATATATATTTTTTTTATTTATTTATTACAATAAAACCTCTTCATAAAGAACATCCCTGTGATGAAATATTCGTTGCAAGGAAACTGCTTTAAGGTTGCCTCCAAATCTCAACACTTTGTGTGTTGAAGACATTCTCATCAACAACCACTTATAGCGTTTTGGTCCTCACATATTTTAAGGAAATATGATAATTATTTTGATTATTTTAAGGAACTATGCCAGGAAAGAATGCTCCACTGTCTGGAGATATGCTTACAGCAAAAGCCAGGACATTTGCCCTTGAGATAGGATTCAAAGATTTTTGTTCTTCCCAAGGCTGGCTTCAGAAATTCAAGCAAAGAATAACATAATATAACATTGGTATCAGAAATTGCTGGAGAAAAGCTGGGTTTGAGTTTTCAGAGGACTTTTACTGCCATAAACGAAACACTGTCTTGGACTCTCAGGAAGCAAATGATATAAATGAGCTATCAACACAGTTCATGGAACTGCAACAGCAATCACATGATAAGGTGCTTTCAACAGCACGTGAGTATATTAATGTGATGTGATGATGATGTGGCAATTTGTACCAGCGAACCTGATCAGTCCTCAAAGTCTCAAAAACAAAGAGGGATTTATAGACTTCTGTGAATTATTAAAGTCAACATGTGCACAACACATGTGGTGTAGATTCATTAGTGGCTTCCACCAACATCTGTCAAATATTGAAAGTGCAATTTTTAACTACTTTGGCTCTAAAATGAAGCAGACAAAAATCACTGATTTTACCAATGTCTACATTTTTTAATTTCTTAACAGAAAAACAAATGTTCATGTTATTTTTTAATGCATAAAATTGAACAACTAATAAAAGTTGTGGCATCAAAATATAAAGAGTTTTAATTATCTGTTTTAATGTTTAAAACTGTAAATCAATTTACGTCGACAGAATACAAGGGAAAAAAAATCTCCTTATTTTGAAATTCCATGCAACAAATTGAGATTTTTTTGGGTTCCTTGCCATTTCATTACAAAGAGGTTTCACTGCATTCATGCATTTCACTGCATTCATGAATATTTGTTAAAACAAATATTCGTTGAAAGAGTGAAGAAAAAACGGAGTCCGATTGAATTCGACCGACCACGAGTCAGACATTCCTGAATCCTTACCTCAGAACATTGTCGGATGCCCGAAAGTCAAACGTCATCACACAAATCAGATAATGATAATTTAATAAGTTAACGATCGGTCGGTCATCGAGTAATTACTAACACGTGGTCAAATAGTAAACTATTTTTTATCGGTCGGCTAAGAATCAACGATCGATGACTCACGGCGCCCTTCATCATGACCTTGATAGAGTTCTTGGAATCCTTGACGATGGCAGTCATCCTCTTCCTGTCGCTTGTGAACTCGATGATGTTCAGGAGGTGGTATACGACCTCCTTGTCAGACTGGAATGGCGACGGTGATGAAAATAATGAATAATAATAGTTGATTTATTAAATGATAACTGATAATTTATAATAATGGTTAACAACAGCTAATTTATTGGGTGCCACGAGGTGTTGATGATGATGGTCTTAATCAGGATCATAATAACTCACCATTTTTATGGTGATGGTGTCCTTCGTCCGCTTGATGAACTCGATGCCAACTTTTTTGGCAGCAAGGACGAGAGCTCTCTCATCTTGCAGACAAAAGAGGTGTTAATTAGAGAAGGTGCACATAATTTCAATGAATGCAGGTGATGCATATAAATTTTTATTTTTTATTTCTCATGTGATAATAAATGTTGTATTGATGAAATGAATTCTAAAAAATACAGTCACTATCCAATATAGAAATAACTCAAAAATCAATCCAAGCATTTGAAACAGCAGCAACAACAACAACAACAACAACAATATAAATCTCAACTACAACAACAACGACGTAACTCTCAACAACAACAGCAACTTATATCTCAAAATCAACAAAGTAACTCTCAACAATAACAACATCAATCTCAACGACGACAACAACAACAACACTATGTTCAGGGCTTACCAGGCTCGCAGCCTGGTAGTTTATCTCCTTGTTGGCTCCGACCTCCGGCACGACCGTGTGGCAGATGGCGCACATCACCATGAAGTCCTCCACTTCCTTTTTTTTCTTTAAAAAGGAAAAGTGAAAGTGCAGACGGGTTCGGGAAATCAATTCTATTCAAGTTCTACTTGCTTAAATTCATTTTGTTATTTAAAACCAATTTAATACTTTTCTATTTATAAATTTAATTTTATCTTAATTTAAAATTGTAATTAATAATTTAATATAGTTATTAATAATAATGATGATAATAATAACAATAATAATAATAACATTAACAGCAACAGGAATATGACTTCAAAATACAAACAATCTTGCTTTTCAAGAAGATCTTGCTCGAGCTCTTCTTCATGCTGTGCGAATGTTTTAAAAAAATAATTATAACGGAAATAATTACATGTTAATTACATTACATCAATAATGACAAGCAACTTATGCGCCTGATTTTATCATAATTACATAATATACTATTATATCATTACCATTGCAACTTTAAAGATAACATTATCAGTATCATCACCACTCCAGTCCTCACGATGAAAGTTGTTAGTACATTAATTATTAATGAGATTAATTTACAAGTAAATTGGTTGAATTGATTTTAACATTCGCCAGTAATCACATTCAGGTGACCAGGATTTCTCACCTGATTTCACTGGGACTCATCATCCTGATGTCTTGGGAGCTACAGGAAGAGATTGTTAATCACATTCTCAAAGCATTGCAATACTTACATAGTAACACTTGCACAGTAACACTTACACAGTAACACTTACACAGTAACGCTTACATGTCACACTTTCACATTACAACAACATCGNAGAGATTGTTAATCACATTCTCAAAGCATTGCAATACTTACATAGTAACACTTGCACAGTAACACTTACACAGTAACACTTACACAGTAACGCTTACATGTCACACTTTCACATTACAACAACATCGCACGCACACACACACTACATTTCAACATTAAATTTGTCCAAATGACATTTCCACATTGCATTCCCATGTTACGTCTCCACGTGCACGACGAATACTAGGACAGATGCAATCAAAGTTAACGTCAAGCCGATTAAATGTGACGGCTAACGTGCAGGCGCAAAGTGGGAAATGTGTGAAAACATGTATCAATCATGTATCACAAGTATCACTGAGCAGCATCATCAGCGGATGGAAACTTATCGACAATTCAACAAAGTGAGGCAGCAGTGCAAATCAATGCTCACCTCACAATTAACGTCTGGTTGCTCAACAGCACGTTCTTTACTCTGCATCGTGACGGTGCATAAATTATCACATTTATTGTGATAAACACTTATCACATTTATTATTAAGACAAATAATTATTCAACTTCTTGTTAATTAAGTGTTGACGACAAACGAATGGCCTAAGATCCAATCAAAAAGTGAAGCACCCTACAACAACAGCAGCAGCAACAACAGCAGCAACAACAACAACAACAGCAACAACAACAGCAGCAACAACAACAACAACAATAACAACAACAACAGCAGCAACAACAAAAACAACAACAGCAACTTACGCTTCCTCTTCAGTCACCGGCTGTCTGAAAGTTTAAAAAATCCAAATTATTGTTCATCCGACCGGGTTCCAATGAACGAACGATCGATTATTCCGAATCTAAACCAAAAAAAACTGAGAAGGTGGCCAATGAAGTCACATGCACGACATCACGTCGCACACTGCAGTACTTCCATGCCGCGTTCGTTAGAGCGAGTTGATTGCAAGTAATTAATATCATTAACTATTATTATTATTATTATTAACTTAATGTCATTAATTATTATTACTATTAACTATTATTTTCATCATCATTATTATTATTAACTATTATTATTATTATTATTAACCATTATTAATCGATAAATGATAACCAACAAACTCAAGTGATTACTTGTCGATCAGTTCGTCCTCGTTCTCCACAAAGTCTTTCCTGTGGTTTAATTTTATGTGGAAAAACATTTAAATTAATAAAAATATTGGAAATCAATGATGTAGCTCAACATTCACAGCAAGCCCAGGTTTTGAACTCAAGACCTCAAGACATCGAGTTCAACTTCAAAATGAGTGACTCAATAGTTTTGCACTCGACTTAGTTAAACAAAGACTTGAATGCAAACAAGCAAGTCGAGACGACGAACCAGTAAGTAGCACCTCCTACATAGCAGTACTTGAGGGTCATGATGTTGCAGGTAAGCGTACCTGTCTTGTCGGAGAATATGTACTTCACCTGAAACATGATGGTTAAAATTTTTCTACTCATATTTATCAGATCTTTTGAGTGCCTCATAAATCATCAGAGTAGGATGCAAAGACACTTTTTGATCGATCGATCGTTTACAGCACCCCTACCCGAGGACGCTCCCTGGCCGTGCGGGCCGGGTTGCTATCAATTCCGCACGCAAGAACACGCAACCAATTCGGCCAACCTTTATATTGATTGTAGAGAGGTTTTTTTATGCATGTCGTGCATGCTTTGTGTCAATTAAAAGTCCTAATGATGTTAATCAGTTTATTACTAATACAGAAGTTACTGGTTAATAAATAGTTAATTGAAAATTTAATAAATATTTAATGGTTAATTAATATTTAATGGTTAATTACTATCTAATGGTTAAGTACTGTTTAATGGTTAATTAATATTTAATGGTTGATTAATATTTAATAGTTAATTAATATTTAATGGTTAATTATTATTCACTGGTTAATTAATATTCAATGGATAATTTATATTTAATAACTAATTAATATTTATTAGTTAATTAATATTTAATGGTTAATAAATACTGAAAGGATGGATCATCAACATCATCATCATCATCACCTGTCCTAATTCCTCGTTGAGATTGGACGTCCGAGCCACTGCTGGAGTTTTTGTGACTTCGTAGTTCATGTCAAGATCCTGTCAAATCATTCAGAAGTCAACAACCACATTATCAGTAATGATAACAATAACAATAATAACAATAATAACAGTAATAACAATAGTAACAATAGTAATAATAGTAACAATAGTAACAATAATAACAGTAACAATAGTAACAATAACAACAATCGACCATCAAGATCCGAATGAAGCTCAAATCAAACGACATGGCAGACAAAATGAATGTCCACACTCAATGACCCACCCATCCGATGAAGATGGCCTGCATGAACTTCACCATCTCCAGGGTGACCTGGAGGCTGATTGGAATGAGGTTGTTGTAGAGGATGAGGAATGTCAACAGGCTGTACAGGAGATTGCTGGCCATGTTGTCCTCTGCAAGTGCAAATTAAGAGTCAAGAGTTCAAAGGTCAGGCACATATCCTGAATCGAATTCCTAAATTCTGCAAACTTCTATTTTTTTTTATTTTATTTTTTTGTAATTAAATTAAAACTTTCTTGATTTCTATTGAATTTAAATATTAATAAAGAGCTTCAATTAATAAAGAAATTAATTTGACTAATTTAATTTAATTTAATTTAATAAGGGGATAAGCAAAGCATCATCCACATCATCATTATCATTGTCATTGTAACCTCTGAAGCCAATGTACCAGTGCCCCTTCTCAAGTGAGCTGCTGAAGAAGTACGATCCCAGGGCACTGATCCACGACAGGATGAGTAGGACGCAGAACATCATCAGCACCTGGCGGATGGCATTTCAATTATAATCAATAGCTGGGTTAATTAGTTAATTAATTAGTTAATTAATTGGTTAATTAATTAGTTCATAGAAGTATTAACAATATTTTTACAATTCTCATTAATTATTCTTATTCTTGGAAGCCCAGTGCAGAGGCATGACACAGCAGCACCTGTTCTAGAACTCACCTGCCTGTTGACGACCCTGTCGACGGACGACCTCTTCAGTGGAATCTTGTTGGAGTTGAGCATCAACTTTGACTCATACCCTGCATACACCACAGCTCCTGCAGGAGGAGGGATTTAAGTGCTTAATGAATTTATTTATTTATTTATTTATTTAATAAATTGCCCAAGAAATTGATGGAGAGAAGAAAGTAATTGTGACTTAATGGCCATAATTATAATAATAATATTAACAATAATATTAATAACAATAACAATAATAATAATAATAATAATAATAATAAGGCATAATTAATATTGCCTAAGCCTCATTAAGAATATTCATGTGATGAATGCTGCAATAAAACAAAAGGTGCAACAATTGCGAACACGACACAAACAAACGTAAACAACTGTGGAATGGTTGCGAAGGAAAAAATGTGAATTCTCATTAATTCAATTTAAGTTTAACTTGCAACTACATGTTGTTGCAAATACCTTCATCAACATCACTTGGATCATTATTCATTGTTGTTGTTGTTATTATTATATTATTCATATTATGACATTATATTATATTATTCATATTATGACATTATATTATATTATTATTATCATTACAATTATTATTATTATTATCATTACAATTATTATTATTATTATTATTATCATCAACATCAGCATCATCACCATCATCATCATCATTATTACCATTATAATAATTATTATTATTATTACCATTGCAATAATTATTATTATTATTACCATTGCATTTTATTAATAATTCCAATAATTTCCAAATGCAATTTAAACAGGCACATATTTAACATTTCTAGACCCCTATAAACATCCCAGCTGCTTCTCTGACAAGATAACGAAAGCATGCAGGTGCAAACCAGATCTTGGACCAAGCACACTCCATCCATCAATCCATTTGTTTTCAACATATGTTGATTAACCATTGTTCCCCACATCAAATTACATTGATTAAGTTGTAATATTAAATTATTATTATTATTATTATTATTACTATTATTATTGTTGTTGTTGTTGTTATTATTGTTGCTATTATTGTTATGTTGTTGTTGTTGTTAATGCTGTTGTAGTTGTCGTTATTATTGTAATTATTACATTAATATTGTTATTATTATTATTATTACTAAATTATCATTCAAATGTTCAAGCAAAAGCTCCAATGGCTGACCAAAAATCCACTTTGTGTTCTTGAGTCGGGCTCCTCTGAGCAGCAATTGGTCTGGTCCGATGGCAGACATCCTGAGAAGCACAAGAAAAAAAAACATTCGTTTAAATTAATTCCAACAATTATGACCTAATTTACTTTACAAAACATTAAAGACATTGTTATTGTTGACATTAAAATCATCACATTGATCAGTTCAAATCAAATTTTCAAAACAAAACAAAAACCGGTAGATCATAAAATACAATAATTATCACAACATTCTGAATATTAATTACATTCAAAATCTGAAAAGCAATCCAGCATCGATATATTCACAAATCCCTTAATCGTTCAACCCTTCAATTGTTCAATAGTCCATTCATTCAATCCTTCAATCATTCAATCAAACGAAGACTACCAACAATTCGTCGTTGACTTGAAGGTTCCCGATAAAGTCGTAGAGGAATTTGTTCGGGTGGCCCAACTCGATCCTCATCGAGGTGTCCGACATCTGCTGGTGCTCGACCAAATCTAACGTCGTATCCAGAGCCTGGAATTAAAACTCTTGGAATGATGGATGGATGGAAAATAAGGTCGATTAATTAATTGATAATAAGTAAGTTATTCATTTGCAATTTAATTAAGTAATTAATTTACTTATTCATTCATTTATTCATTCTGCCATTCATTCGTTCGATAGTCAAGTGATGGTGGAGTGCAAACCTGGCGAACTTTAAGGTTGGTCTCCCCATCCAGGTTGGACGTTTCGATGTAACACATTCCGGACGGTTCGCTGTCATTGGAATCGAAAAAATTAACCTTTATCGACTAATTATTATTAATAGTACTTAATGTTTGTAGTTGTTATTTGTAGTAAACAAAGTTCCTCCTTCAACCTAAATAGAAAACAAACATTGATGAAAATTGATTTCACTAACGAGCGAATTATTCCACCAGTTTTATTAATAATCAGATTATTGAAATTCATTGAAATTCTGAATCCATTGTTCTAGGAAATTGATCGTGTGATTGATTGATTCCCAAGCACTTCAGAAGTTCTCATCTTAAAAAATATTTCTAAAAGCCATTGAAGAGGACTCCTTCAAAACTACTCTGCTTGCTCTCTCAGACATCAACATGTCAACATGTCAACAGAAATGGTAAAGCATTGCAAAGAAATGCAGCAAGTTGAGGAAATTTAAAAAATAAATAAATGCAAAATAAAACCACTTCAAAAAACCCGATGACATTTTGTGACGGCGATTGCAATAATTTTTGCAACACATCATTTCTTGATGGTTACTAATGGTTACTAACGCAAACATCATTAGTTTCAACTCTGCAAACAACTCAGAGTTGATGAATGATTGTTGGAGAAATCTTGATTTAACAACCACAGTTGTGCACAAAAACATAATCGTGTGGGTTGTCATCCTCAGAACCAGCCGGCAATACAAAGACATCTCCAAAACCTCAAGATCATAACATGAGAAATTAGGTTGCTCTTAATTTTTATAGTTAGTTGTTTTTTTGAACAAATCCAAATGCTGAATAAGAAAGCAACATTAGGAGGAAAGAATTTTAATAATTATGCCCTCCCAGGCACATTAATGTAGCACCTCTTCCTAAGGCCACTCCCTGGCAGTGACAGCTGGCTTGCAAACGACCGTTGCTTTTTGCAGTCACACACAGGAACGCAATCACCCGAGCTCACATGCAGGTCAATTCGTTGTCGTCCAACGATGTCATTCTCCCTTAAAGGATGGAAAGAAGAGTACAATCACCTGGACGAGAGGATGACGAGATCGGCCGGGAAGTATTCGTCGTTCGAAACCTGCACGACGTCTCCAACTCTGAGGTCGGCCCACCTGCAGATCTTCCACGTTCCTTCGTGAGTCATGGCTGCAGTTGTTTTCGATCGAATCAATAAATCAACCGTCGTTTATTTATTATTGCTGAAGTAAATGTTTTAATGCATTTTCATGGAAAACATTTAAAATGACTACGAAGACTCTGAGAAATTGAACCCGAACGAAACGGAGTAGTAACAGTAACAATAACAATCACAACAACAGGTGGTGCAATTAACTTAATCAACGAGGGCTGTACGATCATTATTCATCATTCAAAACAAATCGGCAAGACAAACAATGAAAGTAATATTTATTATTATTCAAAAAGCAAATCAAAACCTTAAAATACAGTGAGTTATTCAAATAAAAAAAACAACTAAATTTTAATAAATACTGCATAAACTAATGTACTTTATTTGATTCAAACATTATTCTGCAAATAATAATCAATCCATTTACTAACAATTGTAAAAAATTCTCCAACGAAAATTTCAGCTTTTAAGAATGATCATTAAATTCAAAAGAATTGGAAGTTAGAAAAATCACCTGGAACTTTTTTACTGTTGGTCGCGTCGTCAGAACGTTTCCTTTTCTGATAAAACAACAATGTCATTAAGGTCGACATGGTATCTTAATCATTTGCATATCATTACAATTACCTGTTAACATGGTATCATTAACATGGTATCATTGACATGGTATCAATAATAAGGTATCATTAATGTAGTATTATTAATATGGTATCATTAATGTAGTATTGTTGATATGGTATCATTAATGTAGTATTGTTGGTATGGTATCTCTAACGTAGTAGCTTATGGTCGTCACAGTATTTCGTTCGTCTACATTACGGTACATGATCTAAAAAGCGATGACGGCGATGAATCTACGATGACATCGGTCGGTCGTGATAATGAATACGTCGTAAGATTAATAAAATCGTAAAATATTCTAGATAACCATCATTCAAGATAACATTATTAATATAATTATTAATATTATTATTATTAGTAGTAGTAATAATCCAAACAACCAACTTACCACATCTTCGATAATTTCCCTGACAGCAGAAATGCTGAGGATGATGCAGAGAGGAACAAGGGTGGTGAATCGACCGGTGGGGGAGACATCAGGGATTTGCTGGATGAATGGACACGTTGATGTCACTTGCGCACTTTTATTTGCATCATCACGACCGGCAATGTCATCGTTTAACATTTAAAGCAGCAATTAACATTTACACCAGCATCGTTTGTACCAACACCATCGACAGCATTTGTTTTGCCTTCACTTTCATCGACATATGGTCATAACCGTCGACAATATTATCTCGAACATCATCGTCAAAGTGGCAATTATCATCATCACCACCAATGACACCATCTGTCATCTTCAATAATGACATGACCAGGCACCGTGGGGGGCAACCCTATTAGTTTGCCCCTTGATTTTCTTCTAAATCCTTATAACTCATAAATGATAATAATAATTCTTAAATAATTTATCGATCACAAAATACGCTCCAGTAAATTAGGAAAGCTTCTGACATGGATATTTAATACATAATATAAGTTTCAATAACTAAATTACAAGTGTCTTTGCTTTCCTTATGTTGAACTTAGTGTGAAATTAATTGTTCGCCATTAATCCACCAATCCATCAGTACTACACTCTTCTGTCTTAATATTTACGAACTCATAAAAAGATTTGCCCCCCTAGCTCGACCAATTTTAAAATCCGGGCTAATCCTACTCTCATGAGTTCAACCTGTACGAGTTGACTCACCTGTAGCAAAGTTATGCAGAGGAAGTACACATTCGCATATTTTCGGAACTGCTCGAACAGAAATCGAGGTATGAAACTGAAAATGCTGTACTTTGTTGTGCTGAAATTTTTTTTTTAAATTACTTTAAACACAAACATTAGAGCAGTTCTCAATAACATAACAAATGTAATAAGTTATTATTTATTACAAGAACATAATTTTAATAATATTTAAATAGCAATATCAGAACGAGTTTTTACTTGACGCCAAGATTTGACTTTAGTTTACGAAGCGAATTTTTGTTCGAACATTTTTCAGCCTAACCTGATTTTATTCTTAACTCGTTTGAAGCTGCCACTTTCATTAATAAAAATTATCCTGTGTGCTTTATCCGACTCCGGAGCTGTAGACTTCCTCTTGAATCTAAACATTGTTAACCTCCTTTTTTCGGTATTGCCAGGATTCATTAAAATTTCATGATTTCCGAAATTGTTTCACTGATGCCGACAACACGAATGGATAAATGATTCACAAAATGAACAGGAATCGCTTCTCAAGAACTTTTTATCAAAAAATAATCGTAACAAAATGAATACAAAATTCCCTAGGCGTACAAATAAGCATAAATAGTTGCGATATCGAAGACAGTCCTCAATGTTTATAAGCATTCAACAGAATTTAATGTTCAGGAATGGCAAGCTACCTGCGTAAAAAATTTTTTTTTATTATTACAAAACGTTATTTTAAAACGACCTCATTTATATTATAAGTAAATTTTACTAATATTCTAGATACGTTTAATTCTTCGAAGCAGTTAAAGTTTGCGTCCTGTTTAAAATTGTGCGCAGCTGATCGTTAGCAGAAACAGATTAAATGGACAGAAGCCAGATTTTCTCGAAAAGAGTTTGTGCCAAAAGAAATCAATTTAAACATTTCGCTCGGTAATCAACTGTCTCTTATTTGCAGAGGTCGGTGAAAATAGAACTCTTTCAGATCTCGATATTGAGAGTGGAGAGGTACTGCTTTGAATCCAAGTTGACTTTGAGAATAAGTTGGCGTGAACCAGCTCTAGATGATGTAGTTAGTTCGATTTTAATTACTTAAAAAGAAAATTGATTGTACAAATCAACCGGGAATAGCTATTCGATCCTATTTGCCATGAGTCAACAAGTCAAAGTTTTGAGTCAAAGTATTTAAAAGTTATTATTACTATTATTTCATTTATTACTCAACGTATTTCTTTTTCAGCACATAAAGAACGATACGAACTTCTATAGCTATTGGAATCCTCAAATTATGATTACAAACATCGTTGGCAAGCTCCAGGTTGAATCACTCATTGAAGCCGACATTAACACCAGTTTGGAAACTTATCTCAGCGAAACCAAGTTCTTCCATGGCGTCTTCAAAACCACGCTGATGATGGCTACGTTTCCTTTCGATGTCTATGTGAGTTGAAAATATCCGGCAATCGCAATGAAATTTTGGGTCGTTAGCATGCTCGAAGTTAGATCTGCTATTCCGTGTGCTTCGCGAATAGATATTCAATATTTTGTGACAATATTCTTTGATGATTAGCAATAATAACGTAACAGTATTTGTTAACTCAGGCAAACTATATATTACATAAGTCAATTAGATATTGTGATATAACTTTGCATTTGATTTATAACAATTAGAGTAATTTTTAACGGATACTTAATCAATAATTGTCGCTATAACTGCTGTAGCCAAGTTTAAAAAGAGAATCGTTTCACAGAAGTTACATTTCATCGTTCAGTCAAAGTTGGACGACTCTCAAGTTGCTTTCGTGTTTCCAAATCAGTCCTTCCTCGGCAAAGGTTACCAACGATAACAATTAACGATTACCACTCATAGAGTAAACGCTAAAACAATCATATGACTTACAATTTATAATTTATGATAATCACGGCCAATTTTTTTTGTCGTCAAATTAGATTCACGACAGCCCCCTGTCGAATTATATTTAGTACCAACTGCGGTGGAGACGAGATCGACCAATGCCATTAACTCGATCTATTTTCTATTTTCAAACAATCAACGGTCATTCCGTTAAACCTCGCCAAATTTAGTCTCCTTACAGTTATGTAACCAAATTGAATCATTAAATTTAAAATAAAACATGAAAGTATGAATGTATGTCTAACAAAAAGCAATGGGCAAACAGCTGAGCACAATTAATGATAACAGTTAAGCAAGTGTTGCCTCAAATGTTTATCCATTAAGCATGAACTCAAATTAGCCATCTCTGCTTGACAAATTATCTTTTGTTGGCAACGGCACGGAAAGAACCGGGCCACCCTCTGATTCTGACTGCCCCTTTGTGGTCAACCTCTTTTTGTTTTGCTGCCAGCATCTTCTTGCATTCTTCTCTATCCTCCTTTGACATGTCATGGTTCAGAACAACTTTGCTGAATGCTTCACTTTTCTTCAATTTGAATGCATTTTCTAGGATCAAATTCTTTAAATTAAAACTTTCAAGTTTTATTAGGATTGGTCTCACTTTCTTAGTATTTTCAGTCCTTCTTCCCATTCTAAATATTTCCACTATGTCCTTAGCCATGTCCCTGTTCGTCACTTCCATCAGCAATTTTAAGATGAGATCCTTGTCCTCAGATTTAGAATTTGCATCATTCTCTGCCAAATTAAAAACAATAATGTTGTTTTGTCTTTTCATTCTTTCATCATTGACCTCAAAGGTTGTTTTTAAGTCAACCACAGACCTTTGGACTGTTTGAACCTCGGTTGCCAGTGATTCGAGCTTGCTTTCGAGCATGCTAGTCAGTTCTTTAGTCATTTTTTCATTTTTCTCCATCTGCCTGTTGAAATTTCTGTGGAGCTCGTCTATTTTTTTTTTTGAGTTCCTGGATTAGTTTTCCTTGTTGTTCTACTACTCTGGCAAAATCATCCCTTTGTTTAAGGACATCGTCCATTATTCCGCTCAGTTGTACGTGCGGTTCTTTGAGATTGTCTGCCAATTTCTTCAAACAATCCTCGTTTAACCTTAAACAGTCTTCACAAAGATGAAGACCTAGCGATTCAGCGGCAGACTTTCGCTCCAAATTGGCATCGCTTCTGCCTCTCAAAAGACCAGGCATAATTTTCTGCTTTCAAAGAAAGTTTACAGAAAAAGACAAATTTCGTTTTAGTCCGAAATTATCGATAAACCAACAGGAACCAATCTTAGCTTGTTTACATTACTGCTGATGACGCAAGCGCCTCTGAGCTGAACATTAATTATTATTATTAATTCCGTAGGTAAGTGGAATAATCATTAGTAATAATAACAATAATATAATGTAATAATAATAATTATAATAATTGAATTAAAAACTAGCATAATTTCATTTTAAAACTTAAAAGATAACTTCAGTGGACTGCTTGCTATTTCAGAAGCATCTTTATTCTAAAAGCTTAACTTATAGGTGCCCAGTCATTTCTGATACAAGGTGAATACATTCTCAACGACATGTACAGGATGTTTTACCACGAAGAAGAGATTCCAAGCAGAGTGACAGAAGCAAAACAGGCACTTAGGATAACAGTGATGATTAAAAGAAAGATCATCTCATTTGTAGGGAGATATGCTCGTCTGGTAAAACTTCACAGATTGTCTGTCATTCGTTGCTACTCCTTTGGACTCTTTTTTTTTCACCTTTCAAACAAAAATAACAGACAAAGTATTATTTTGAATAAATATTAATGTTTGTATTTTTTCCAGTTTTTTCTCTATTTGGTGTCTTTGATAACTCTGACAATGGACCCACGATTGTACTTAAAAGAAAGGGTGAAATTGTCAATGGGAATGTTCTTGCTAAGTGTTCTCAACTGCCAAACGTATGATCGAAGGCACAACTTTCCCGTACTTACAATACAGGTTGATCAATACAAGACGACAATTTGATCACAAATATTTAACCATTTTAGTATTATAATGTAATGTGATAATGATTAAATTGCTAATTAAAGACTAAATATTAGAATATTAATAATTATTTTATCGAATGAATTAATACCCATTTTTGCATTTATTATCTCAAACAATGTCGTCAAGAACATGTACTTCCTGGTGATGTTGTACAACAATCTCTTCATTGTCTTCTATCACTGTACCATCAATCTGGCCATAGGGCTAGTGTCCAGCAAAAGGGAGGGGGTGAAAATTTCAGACACAACAGTCCTCATCGTCAATTTGGTTTCCATGGTCCTGTTCCACGTTATCCTCATCGTCAGAGTCTTTTCACGGGTATGCTTGATTTTTGCCCACCAATTTCTTCCAATAAAAAAAACCCACTGCATATTGGAAGACGTTTTTTTGCGCTTGAAATATTAACACAAATTAATCGAATTTCTAAATAATAATTTCAATTTAATAATATTTTTTCGTGACAATATAATTTAATTGAAATAACTAAGCAGTATTGTGAATATGATAACAATTGTTACATTAAATTGATTAATTTGTCCCAAATGATTGATTTTTTTTGCTTTACAGCTGACCAAAAAATGGCAGTACTTTAACAATCTTGAATCAACTGTTACGTCGAACGAGGAATCACTCTCATTAGAAAGAAGATGACATTATGTGACATTATGTCAATTACAGTTTGTTAATTCATGTATTAAATCCAAGATGGCATTATGTGAATTGTAAATTCAATTTTTAAATTTGTAAATTTTTATATTTGTAAATTAGCGCACAAATCCATATCAACATTATTATACAACAATTTTAATTAGTGATACTTATAAAAATTATTATCATTTGTCATTTTCACTGATCATTATTTAATCGGTTGCCGAGAGAAATTATGTAAAAGTAGATGTGGTCATTTGGACCATCGACTCAAATTAGCACGTAGTTCAATTAAAGGTGGTAACATAAGAACTTAATAATTAAGCAATTAATTATTAGTAATTAAGCAACTAAATTACTAGAGAGGTTAAGTTCAACCAATGGTCAAGATGTCTTGTTAGGCTGAAAGTGAACAAACTGGATTCGGAACTTCATACGAATTCATACTTTCATGAAGAATTTCAATCAGTTGTTTTAGGTACAAAAGTAGTTAGCTAGAAAAGTCAGTCAGTTATGCCAGTCTATATTTTTTACGTTAACATTAAGGAAGCTCAAAATGGGCATTATCAAGCCCAAATAAGGAGAAATTCAGAATATCCTCATTGAATTGTTATTTCATGCTAAGAATGTTGATAAATTAAAATATTAGAATAAAAAAAAGCTTAGCTAAATTTTTGTATACTATAAAATATTGCCTTAGGTACATCTTTATCGGGCGAATTTTAATCGATTTTCTTACAGTTTCTGCATTTTTACTAAAATTTATAAAAATCGTTTTCAGCATATTCCATTGGATTAAGGCTATGATTATTAAACATTCTAAAAGGCAATATTTTGTAAAGTTAAAATATGTAATCTATCATCTTCGCATGGACCTGTCTTCATACTCGATTTCACAAATACTACTTCGGAGCCAAAATTTGGAATTAATTGTCTACTTGCTTAGAAGAGGCCAACAACTTTTAAATACAAAGTCTGATAAAGTGATGGTGATAGCAGTGATGAACTTGATGGCTTGATGATGATGAGGTACATGAGTATTCATGATTGATATCGACGATAACGATGTTTGCGACAACGTTTTGCCCGAAGATGTTATTGTTGCTTTAATTATTGTCATTATAACTCTGAAATATTAAGATATTTATTATAATATAAATAAAAATTGCTCTGATAATCAACATAAAATTGCATTATTGTAATAATAATAAAAATAATTATTATTAAATGTTATTACTAATAATATGATGATTTAATGCTAATTTTAAATTACTACAAATAATTAATAAATAATGATATCGTCGTGAGTCAATTAAATAATAATGTAATTATTAATTATTATATAATTATATATTTTATATTATATTATATTATATTATATTATATAATTACTATATTTATATAATGCCATAACTAATGATAATTATCATTGTATTATTATTATTTTTATAATTAACATATTAATTATAATAATTTATCAACATTATTATTAATAGTTATTTGGTGATTGAATAAATTTTGCAGTATGTAAATATATGTAATATATTGGGTGGGTAATTGGAGTTAATGAATAAATATTAATAATGAATTAATAACAATTGCTATTAATTCCCAATAATAATAATAAATTAAATACGAATTACTGATATAGAATTATGTTAACTATATCACATTTTATAAATAATAGTAATAATATAATAATTATAAATTATTAGTGATGCTAGTGATGATAATGACGACGATGATGATGGTGATGGTGATGGTTGTGGTGGTGGTGGTGGTGGTGATGATGATGATGATGATGATGATGATGATGATGATGACGATGATGACGATGACGATGACGACGACGATGATGATGATGATGATGATGATGATGATGATGATGACGATACCTATGAATCAACTATTTTTTCTAGAAACCACTGATTTTGCAACGCCCACAGAAAAGTCGAAGTTAAAGAAATCGATTAGAATCGAAGACGAACAGGTTGTTAAAGCAATTATTGAAATCGATATCACAAATGTTTCGGAGTTGCAGTCGAGCGTTGCAGTCGTCCGGCAATGATGATGATGATGTTGATGATGAATACGACGACGACGACGTCGACGACGACATCATTCTGATGGTTATGATGAAAAAGCTATTTTTTTTAAAAAAAGATCCATGTTTGCGGAGCTTCAAAGCATGAATTTGAGTCAGTCAAATGAAGCACACAGATACTTATTAATAATATTATTAAATTTATGATGCAACGGTAATAGTAGTAATATTAATAATTCATATAATTTATTATTATTATAAAATAAATAATTGTTATTCTTGTGGTATAAGTTTCACAGGGCGTGGTTATTTTACCTTTATTATTAGATATATTATATATAGATATATTATATATAGATATAATTTTACCTTTCTTCAGGGCTGATATCGATCGTACATTTTAGAAGAAATAAGTCAATTAGGAGGCTGGTCGATCGGACTGCCACGTTCAGTGATCCTGAGAGGAGATATAAGAAGCTCACTCAGAGAGGTTCGGCATTCGTCCTTTTGAAGGCTCGTTATGATGAGGATGAAGATAAAGAACCCTTTTCTTAAAGGTTTTGATATTACTGGTGGGTGTTTAGGCTGTTATTATGATGGAGGTCATACAGGGTGTTATTATGCTAGACCTCACTAAGAATAATAAAATTGATGTTTATATTTCTTTCCTACAGGTTTTCATACCAGAGGTGTTCAGGTGTTGCAGGCAGCCCTCGTTCTGTTTGTGGTCGGTTTCGTAATCGGTGAGTCACGCGGCTGTTTTTGATTTCATTAAATGTCACTGATGTCGTAATTTATTTTTTAAACCAGGTCACCCAGGTATTGAGGTGTCTGTAACTCAGAATGGAATGGACTACTTTGCTGGCTACATGATCAACAAGGTGTCGGAACGTCTTACTGGAAAGTCTCTGTTTTATCGGAAGGAATACGAAACAAACGTCTATGAAACTTTGGCATTTATTCATTACGACGAGGTATAAGAACATTTTGTAATTTAAATGAATTTCTAATAATCACGATCAGATGGCAATAATTAGTAATTTTGTTGATGTAAACATAATTTTTTCAACCAGATTGCTAATGCAAGGATTCCGACCTTCAAAATCTTGTCTAAACTGGGCATTGGACTGGAAATTTCACTTAGTAATGTTGATACTGACATCAAAGGAACCCTGAATTACCTTGAACAAGGAATTACGGTGCCAGAGGAGCCTGAACCAACAACAGTTTCTGTACGAGGAGTTGATCTGACCTTTCTCCTTCAAATCAGGAATAAAGGTGGATATCCAGTAGTTGAAATCTCATCTTGCACGTGCAAGATTAAAGATATCTTTCTCGTTTTTGAAACGGGTTCCCCAAGCACCTTAGCTCCCCCGTGAGTTCAGTTATTTAATTTTTTCATAAAATACAGCCAAACATTGGGCCATCAATGTTATGTTATTAGTTTTTTTTATTATTAAACGTTTGTGAATTTTATACCTTTTTATAACAAATGATGCATCTAACTGCTGATGTCTTTTTATTCCACTACAGATCTTTCTTAGCTACAAAATTCAGAGATGACGTCAAGGCAATAATGTGTCGGGAAGTTACTCGTAGTATACTTCATTATCTCAATCGTCATCTGGATATGGCAGGAGTTATTCACTTTGATGATTTAATGATGGACCTAACGCTCTTGGGAGATGTCGTTTACGATAGCAACTTCCTAAAATTTTCCTACAACGGAAAATTTGTTGGAGACAATGAAGAACTCAAGGTTTGAACATTATATTCCATATTCAATGTCTACTTGTTTTTTAAGTATGGAAATTTTTACTTAGGCCATGTCAATCTTAATATTTTGTAATCTTAATGTTGGCGAGGGAAAGCCAAACTATTTATTTATTATTTAAAAACTTTTATTACTACTTATTTTTAATTACTCAAGAAGAAGATCGGGCTCTCTGTCTGGTATAGTTATAAAATTGTAATAATTGAACTATACTTTAAGCAAACCAACATGAGTACCAGTCTGGAAGGGATGGTCACCACGACTATCTCGGCACAAGTCTTAGAGAGTATGTTAAGAGTACAGCACGGATCAGAAAATGTTTATATTTCTCAGGAATTTGATCTCTGGCCGGTTAGTAATTAACTATATAAACATCATGCAAACATTTTTATACTTTACAAGTTTCATATTTGTTGCCTTCAGGACGACATTAAAGCTTTGGGACTGAATTGGTCAAAATCTGAATTCAAGTTTATCCTCACTTACAAGACGCAGAAGCATCAAACTGTTGAGATCTCTCCAAATGGAATTGTGACGAAGATTAACGGTTCGTGAATATAAGGTTTGAAAATTCGTGACAGCTTTTTAATTAATATTTTTTGTTATTGCAGGTACTATGACAATTACTTCGACGACGGATGTGAAAGAAAATACAACACTAGACATCAGTATAGTGAACAGATATCAAGTCTACTTGGGAAAAATTCGAAAAAGTCT
>MPNW01000591.1:0-11829 GCA_011800805.1 Hirudo medicinalis
GATGGTTGGATGGATGAATGGATGGTTGAATGGATGGATGGATGGATGGATGGATGGATGGATGGATGGATGGATAGACGGACGGACGGATGGCTGGACTGACGGATGGATGAATGGGCGGACGGATGGATGGATGAACGGATGGATGAATAGATGGATGAATGTTTGGATGAATGGACGTATGGATGGATAGATGGCCAGATGGATGGATGGGTGGACGGACGGATGGATGGATGGATGGACATTAAAAATAATAACAATAATTCTGTCATCGCAACACTAGCATCTGACGATTCCGGAATCCAGTTTTTGTCAGGCAAACCACAGATTATCATAGCACTAAGACCCCACCCTAACCCGAAGTTCTTGCGTTCAAAACCAAGCTTGATCCTTGCAACCTCGTCTGCTTTTGTGCCGCCAATCAACCCGGGATTAACATCAATTCCCATCGTCGACACGTTTGTGAAAGGAGAAAGCTCCTTTAAATAATAATAGTAATAATAATAATAATAATAATAATAATAATGATAATAATAATGATAATAATATTAATAATAATAATAATGATGATAATAATAATAATAATGATAATAATAATAATAACAATAATAATATGATAGTAATAATAATATTAATATGATAGTAATAATAAATTTAGTATGTTAGTAACAATAGTATTAACATGATTAATTAATTAATATGAATACTGTTATACTATGATATTTATTTACGTTCTGATAATTATGTCCAGTCGATGTTGATAATAACTTTAATTTGATTTATCTAGCGCCAGGTCATGCAGTGTTTGACACGAGAGGCTTACGATGGAACCATGGTTCGTACAGGAGTTTGGAAATTTTCGGTCAGTTTTTAGGATCGAAATTATGAACATAAATAAAATACCAGTATTTAAGTATTTAGACTTCATTTATTCGTTCGTTCGTTCATTCATTCATTCATTCATTGTTTTCAATGACTTTAGATTTGTAATGCGAAATAGAAATACTTGAAGGCCGAAAATATCAATTTATTGATACAAAATTCAGTGCTTAAGCCCTCTTTCTAGATTTCCAATTTCTACAGCTTTTGCCTCACTATCCTTTTCTTAGGCTGGACCATGGCCTGGACCAATAGGTCCCCTTTCCTGGTTATCCATTTCCAGTTTCTTTCTCGACCCCATCATTCCATCTTCTGCTTTTCATTTTTAACGGCAGCTATCTTTCTTCCTGATCTAAAGTGTCCAAACCAAAAGCGATGCCTCTGCCTTGATGATTTGCGATGACCAACGACAGATTTGTCAATTTTGAATTCACTAACACTTCAAACACTGTAGGTGTGATCTTTCGCTATTCTTCTTGCAGTCGAGCTACTCTTTTTGATTTTCATAAACCAAGCTCTTGTTCATGGAAAAGCCCCCCTTTCACGAGATGTCCGACCATGGCTTAAAGTTAACAACCTTCTGACTACATCTCCACCGGAATTTGCAATCGTCATGACTCCCCGACTAGCTTCTCAAAAGCAGATAAGCTCTTTTACCAAGGTACCAAGGAGTAGCCTGATGGAGGTATTATTGAGAGAACAAACTCCAGGTATAATTGGCAGTGTTATCGAAACATCGAGAGATCAAACAGACAAGCGAACGCATTACGACGCAAATATTGAGTGCATTCCCGTGGACATTAAGAACAAAGAGGTAGCGAATTCCCGCTCCTATTGATTTTCCAATAAAACTTACTAAAATTCCAGTAAAATTTTAGTACTTTTTAGATCTTTTTAGGACTTTCCTCATTTTTTTAAGGACTTTTTAGTACTGAAAATCCAAGTTTCAGAAATTTAGGACATTTTAGCACCCGTACGAACCACGTGCAGCTCACATAAAACATACAAAACATACGAAATATACAAAGCTCACAAAACATACGGAATATACAAAGCATGCAAAACATACGGAATATACAAAGCATGCAAAACATACGAAATCTACAAAACATACGAAATATACAAAGCATACAAAACATACGAAATATGCAAAGCTTACAAAACATACGGAATATACAAAGCATACAAAACATACGAAATATGCAAAGCTTACAAAACATACGAATTATACAAAGCATACAAAACATACAAAACATACAAAACATGCAAAACATAAGAATCGAAAAATTTCACCTCATGTCGTCATTTGAAGTACATCCATTCATACGAACGGAATTAATGTTTAAAATTACAATAGCAATTTAATTCAGCAAGCAAAAATAAGAATAAGAAGAATAATAATCATTCAATTTAATAGTCGGAATTTTTAACTTTTGAAAGACAGGCAAACTTGAAGAGTTGAAAATGAAAACAAAAACAAACGGAAATTCCCATCATCATCACCATCATCATCATCATCATCATCATCGACATCGTCGTCGTCATCATCATCATCATCATCGTCGCCGTCGTCATCACCATCATCATCGTCATTCTCCTATCCACAACACCGGGGTGCAGTGACATTCGATCAGTGCACTTTAATGATAAACGGAATTATTAATATAAATGAATGAAATAATCTAAACAAGTCAACCGAAGAACGAGATGGCCTTTTCATTGAGAATGTAAGATTGAGAGAAGGGTTGAAACATTCAACCCCGATGGAGAGAATAAAAAAAAAAAGAAAGAAAAGTAAAAAAGCTCTCAACAAATTATTAAGAAAGCTTGACGTGTACTTGAAGACATTAGACATGCCCGCCACTGTATCATCATCATCATCATCATCATCTCGTTGACTATGTCGTCTCGTAGTCATCATCATCTCATCGTCGTCGTTTCCATCACCATCATCATCATCATCGTCGTCGTCGACATCACCACCATCATCACAATCATCATCATCATCATCATCATCATCATCATCATCATCATCAGAGAGAGACACAGAGAGAGAGTAATGTTCTGTTGCGGTTAAGAAAACATGAAAGGATTGCAACAAAAAAGTAAAGAACCACAGAACTACAAACAACAACAACAACGACGTGATACAAAGCAGAGGTGACAACAGCTTCGTTGTTATCGGCAACAAGAACAATAACAATAATATCTTCGATGATGATGATGGTGATGATGATGATGATGGTGATGATGGTGGTGATGATGGTGGTGATGATCATTGTCGTCGTTTGACAACCAAAGTTCACAGTGACTTTGATGGCAATGTTGATGATGTTGATTACGATGGTAACTATGATGACTAATGATGATGATTATTATAACGAGAATGATAGTGATGACGACGATGATGATGATGATGCTGGTGAAATGATTATGGCATGTGTTTACCATAGATAGTCGTCTGCGAGCTAATTGGAGGGAAAATCTAACAATTAGACACGTGAAATTATGGAATCATCATCATCATCATCACCATAAGTGAATCATCATCTTCATCATCTTGGACACGCCTGCCATCATCATCGTCATCGTCATCATCATCATCATCACCATCACCATCACCATCATCATCATCATCATCATCATCATCATCACCGTCATCATCAACTCACTTTCAGATATGGTCTTCAAGGCCACTGGTCCCCCTCCAGTGCCATCCAGCGACCACAGAAAGTCAAGGAGATCTTGAACTATGAACCCTGCAACCTTTTCACCTTGAACTTCCAGTATCAGGTCGCCTGGGTTCAGCTGTCCCCTTTCGTACCTGAATGTCAGTAACTATGTTTTATTTAGGTACAAAATAAATTATCATCATCATTATCATCAGCATCACTGTCACCATCATCATCATCATCATCATCATCCTCAGCCCCATCATCATCTTCATCATTATCATTACCGTCATCATCATCGTCAACATCATCGTCATCACCTTATCTGATCTTGGTCGATGCCTTCGATAAGACACAGGCTATCCTCAGAGGCTCCACCTGTGACGCTGAATGGAAGTTCTCCTGAGCCATCGAGGATTACAAAGGACTCGACCACCTGAAAGTTGCATGAGGTAGAGTGGTTACAGGTGGATAGGCTACAGGTGTTGTGGTTATAGGTGGAGAGGATACAGGTGGATAGGTTATAGGTGAGGAGATTACAGGTGGAGAGAATACAGGTGGAGTGGTTATAGGTGGAGTGATTGAAATCAGTTCAGAGTACTTGAATGCAACGATTAGACCACATTAATAATTTACTATATTGCTCAAATTCAATGATGAATGGCTGCAGCAGTCAAGACCAGCATCTGTTTAGTGACTGTTTGTAGTTTGAAGTCACAACGACGTTAGTCACGACAACACGAACGAGGAATGGTGACAACATGCTACGACATATGACTTAGTTTACAAACTAAAATAAAACAGATTCGACGACGACCGGCCATCTCTCGAAGCTCTCTCGTTCGTCCCCGAGTCCTTCTCGGTCCCCGACGCCCCCTGGGGTTCCTCGTCCATGAAACGACCGTCTAAATCACTCGAGAACACGTGCACACGTCCCCTAAACTTTCCACCTCTGCCATCTTCCTGCCTTCGCCACCTGGAACGAGGAATTTATTTCCAACAGTTTGCGAGGACGCGGGTTTTGCTTTCCTTCGTTCGACTTTCTGTGCTTCTGACTCCAGGTATCGGAGGAAACGTTTTCAAGTACAAGTGATGGTGTTGCGGAGGTTCAAATAGAAACTATGATGATGATGATGATGAGAGTGAAGATGGTCACAGTGGAGATGGAACTGGAGATTGTAGAGATTATGATGATGATGATGATTACTATGATTATGATGATGAGAGTAATGATTATGATAATGTCAATGGTGATTATGATTGTGATGATGAAAGATGTTCATGGTGATCACATCTAAACATGATGGTTCGGTTATGTCGCAACAGAAAAATAAATAAATAAAATTACTTTAAAACAAAAATTATTGCTTTTGCAGAACATAATTTCTGTGTAACTTCAACGCTAATCGTGATGTTTAAACTTTTTTACACTCTGAGCGAGGGGTCGCACGTGTTTGTCATTCGGACGTCTGATGTAACTTTTTGAGCAATGAATGTGCTTAAAATGCACCGGGGTTAAATTTTGAATTTCTCACTTTCGTCGAGAAATTTCATCGGAGGTCACAAAATAATAATAATAATAATAATAATAATAATAATAATAGTTAATTTATAATGCGCCATTTGCATAGCGTCAGAGGCGCTTTTCGTTTGGCTTTCCAAAAACTCATTTCATAATTAGATAAATAAAATTTATGGTTTAAATAATAGTTATAATATTACAGTTAAATAGTTTAACTATTTATTTTCATAATGTAACTATTACTTTTTTGGCTTTCCACTCGTTTCATAATTCTTTTCTATTTTAAGACTAGTTTCTGCATTTTTTTTGAGAAAAACCAAACCGAAGCAGACAAAATGTGTTCGTCGACAAACAAAACAAACAAGTCGAGTGTGATTTGAAAGTTAACAACTGCATGCAACAATAATTACAGAACTTGGTCAGTGTTTGAGATAAAAATGTGTCAAACAAAATTTTGAGATTTGAAATTGTTCTTAGGGAGTTCTCACAAGCACACACATATTCAGTAACTCTCATATCTGTAATTCCTCTCAGTAAACAAAGAAATTCTTTTGCCTGGAAAACTACTGGAAATCCTACTGGAAATCACAGCCAATGATTATTCCATCTTGGTTGTGATGCAATTTCAAAGTGTAAAGAGTCTCATGGGTCCAACAAAATTTCTGTTACATCAGTTACAAGGTTAGTCAACCAAAATTTACATGACTTACAAGGTTAGTCAACCTTATGCAAAAAGTACTTCCCCCAAATAAACAACTGGACCTGATTGTCCTTAATCTTTCTTCCATCATAAATAAAATAACAAGACCTTATATAAGTTCAACAACAAAAATAATTCTATTTTAAGTCATATTTTTCATTTCATGAAAATGAATCTCATTGAATTCTTACCTGTGATGACCAGTGAAAAGAATTCTCTTCAATTTCAAAGTTTTTGGCTTGGTGTCGGTTATCAGAAACAAATTCAGTGTTGATATTGAGGGCTTCAAAACTATTTGGATTGAGCGAATTGTTATTCACCAGGGAGGACAAGGGCTGGTTCGAATTGAAGGTATTCTTGAACATTGTAGAGAGCGGTTTAATAAGTTGTCACAAATATAAGCATTCTATTATTGAAATAATAAAGTTTTATCGCAATTTATTGTACTGAATGCATCTCTTGTTAAGTAATTCTGCTGCAACACCGGTTAAAGCCAAAACGAAAACAAGTTTTTTGACTTACACTGCTAAAAGTTGAAAAAAATGTTATCTTAATTAATTAGTTACACAAGAATTTAAAAAAATTATGTGCTTTAAAAATTTAATCAGCCTTTCAAGGTAAACTTATGGCATTTAAATTATTAAGATAGCGCTGCAAAAAACATTTTTATCTAAGCATAAGAACACACAAAATATATAATGTTTTTATTGTGTTAAAGCAAAACTACTTGAATACAGGTAAAATTTACCCTAAACCAATTTAACTGTCACTTTTGTTTTAAGTTTGCCGAAATTTGATCAAGCGATATCTTCATCAAGTGGGCAATTAAAAAGCTATTATTGCTTGTAATCGTCAACTATTAAAATTCTCAACTAGAGAGAGTGCTCAAATCCTATTCACTGCTAAATGTAACAATCACTCTTTCAATCCAATAATAGCTACTTCCAATGTGCTGAGGGTAACTTTTTTTGAACTCCCTTGAGAACGTCCAGAGTGGTATCAAAGTGTCAAAGCAAAGATTTAGAAGGTTGAGCCAAGCCTCAAGCTTCAAACTACAAACAAATTCTTGAATTTTAAAAACATCCGTTTTTAGAAAGCATTATCAGATTAAAAAATTTAACAAAGATAAGGAACTAGATTTTTAATCTTTTAAACAAAATTGTGTCAGGACTCCAAAGGTGTCTTAATTGTTTCGGTCATTATGATAATGGCAAAAAAAGTAAATGGTTAGAGTTTTGTAGCTTCAAAATCAATTTTTTTAATTAAATAAGTAATTTCTTATGCATTTAGCAAAATTAAATCTTACTCTACCTTGCTACTTATTCCAAATAATACGTTTGTTTTTATTCATTTTAGAGGTTAAAAAATTGCTTCTGAAATCTCCATAAAAATTTTATTAATTTATTACTTAAATCCAAAAGCAGGTTGGTTTAATTCGTCTGCTTGAAGCGGCGGGCTAGAATTAAACAATTTGAATTTGCTATCTATAATTGCTTATCTTCGTCAATAAATCAAGTTTGTCGCTTGCGTTCGACGTGCTAATGGGCGTGTTATTTGAGTTTAGAGTGGCATCGCGCAGCCCGCAAATTAATTATCGTATTGACCAATGTTATGTTTTCATGTCGAGTTTTTTTATACGAACGACCGCTGAAGATTGAATCAATAAATGGCTAGACAGTTTTTAAGATGCTCAAAGGTCATCATGCGCGCAGTTAAATTGGAGGTAACATGACACGATCAGTGTTACTACGAATCGTAGTAAACCCTAACTTATAGCGTGCTGCTACTATTGTGTGCGTTGGGGTTTATTATTAGCTATGGCTTTGCAAGTTACCACCAACTCAAAATGGCAACCTCGCTTCATTGCAGATTTTTAAAGAAGATGGTGACATTGGGCATTGGCTTCCTACTCGTGATGTCAGTTTTGAGTCGCCTAGGGATGATGGAAAATGGTAAGAAGAAATGTTAATTGTGATAATTTAAACTTTTAGTAGTTTGTTTATCAAGCTTGAAACGTGCTTAACAATAAAGGTGAGGGGTGACTTTATTAAAATTGTTATTATGTAATGGCTTATAACAGCAGATAAAATTTCAAGATTCATTAATATTCGATTGTGCTTTTCATTCCTTGTTGATAGATTAGGTCATCACCAAATACTTTAGAGACACTTAATTATTTATGATATTTAATTTTCCTAGAAATTCAGATGTCCTTAATCAATTGCACTCAACAATTGATCTTTTAAGTGAATCTTGTTTACTTCAGGTACCATGACCAAGATGAAGGATGCACATCTTCAAACTTCAAGCACCGATGAAGTTTATCAGAAGCAGCTTGACTACATTGCATCATCCTTGAAGGTGGAATTTCTCGTTGGGGATGGTACATCGGTGAGACTTCGTCTTGGCAACCCCGGTCCAGAAGACATCCTTAACTGCCGCTGGGAGATATATTTCTCGATGATCATCATGCCCCTCAAACCCAACTACACTTCCAAAGCTTTCAACATGTCACATGTCAATGGATTCCTTTTCAGGCTTTCCTCAAACTTACCTTCAGAGGTCTCTGTCCTCGTGCCCCGCGGAGGGGACCAAGTTATAGCCATAGATGGCCACATGCCCACAAAATATTTTGCATTTCCTGATTGGTTCATTATCGGCCCCAACGCATCCCTGAGGGTTCTCTCCAGCACCACTGCAGCCAACCAACCGAGCATGGTTGCGATCAAAGAGACTTATACGAGCGAAGAGAGATTCGAATACAACAAAAATTTGACGGACGACGATGAAGCGAGGAATTATTTGGCAAAACCAAAATTGGTTATCCCCACTGTGTTTCAAGAGGAGGTCGAGAGCCCGGTGCCCGAATACGTGACCCTGTCCAGAGATTGGTCGATCGGTTACAGTTCGCCCGACTTGACTTTTGAGGCCAGTCTTCTGGAAGGTAAAATTTACTCTTCATTCCCATGATGACAAAAAAACTTGTGCATGTGAGATTATGAGCTCCATGGATGCACATGACTTGATGATGATGGCTTTGCAAGTGATTATTGTTATTATTATTATTGTTTTTAAATGCCATCATTTTATTAAAGATTTTCTTGGCTTGAGAAAAAATCAAGCTTCTGAGCCAACAATCAAAATGATCTTCCTGCAATTGGAGCCTCTCGATAACGATGATAGAAATTTGACCCACGAAATCCTCACATCACCAGAAGCTTACAAGTTGGTCGTAAAGCCGGACTCGGTGCTGTTACGGGCCCCTTTTCCTGCCGGAGTGTTCTACGGTGTGCAAACCCTTATGGCCCTCTGCCGCAACAACAAATCGACGGACTTAGAAAAGAGGATGCCTATCGTCAAAATCATCGATTTTCCAAGGTACAAATACAGAGGATTTATGATTGACGTGGCTCGACATTTTCAGACAGTCGACACCCTGAAAAAATTGATAACCGCGATGTCCACCTACAAGATGAATCGTCTCCACATCCACCTCTCCGACGACGAAGGATGGAGGATCGACGTGCCGGGGCTTCCCGAACTGACCTCGGTCGGAGCCCGACCTACCGCAAAGTTCGGTTCGAATCAGAAATTCGATTTCCTCAATGCTTACGTGGGTGCCATTCCGACAGACAACTCGACAGAGGACGTCACACGCCAGTTCTACACTCTCAAAGAGTACAGAAGCATCTTGCAACATGCCGCCCTCCATCACGTCACAGTCATCCCTGAGGTGGACTTTCCGGGTCACTCCCATGCTGCACTGGTGAGCATGAGGGCAAGGAAACGTCGCCTAAGACTCGAGGGGGATCCGAACGCCGAGGCCTTCGACTTGGAGGACGAGGAGGACACCTCCGACGATGCGTCCGTCAATAACGTTGCAGACACCGTCATCAACACCTGCAAAAACTCCACGATGGATTTCATGCGAGCTGTTGTGGAGAGGTTGCTCGAGTTGCATGAGGTGAATGTTTGCAGATCGTTCAGCACACCACTACCATCATCAACATCATCATCAGCATCATCGTCAACAACAGCAGCATCATCAACATCATCATCAACATCATCATCAACATCATTATCAACATCATCGTCAACAACAGCATCATCATCAACAACAGCAGCAGCATCATCAACATCATTATCAACATCATCATCATCATCAACTTTCAGCATCATAAAATGTTTTTTATTTTACAAGCTCTTCAAGAGCCTTGATTTGATCTACCAAAGGTTATCTAATAAAATTTTTAACGAACATTTCAATGGAGCTATTACAACTAAAGGAAAAACAACTTTTTGTTGGATGATGTGAATCCACTGCGCATATCCAACATTAAAAGTAATTCCTAAATCCGACGTCCTTTTCTGCCGCAGGAAGACCAACCGCTCGACGTGGTCCACCTCGGCGGGGACGAAGTCTCCGAGACGGCTCTTTCGGAGAGTCCCGTCTGCAAGAAATTGCTGGGTCCCGGCCTCAAGAACGTATCTCTCTACGCCCTGGGGAAGCTACTGGCTCTTGGTGATGACGTCAACAAAACCATCATCCTCTGGGAAACCAACAACAGGGATCTCCACTCCGGAGAGGATTCCAAGCCGATCATTCACTTCTGGCAGCCGTCCAACGAGAGGAACAAGGTCTTGTCGGATTACGTCAATGCCGGAATAAAGGCGAGGATTTTCAGAAGCGATCATATTTTTATTTTTATTTATTTGTCCTGTTAGACTGTTTTACCATTCCTGTTAGAGCTGATTTTGATGTTGATATTTCGTTTGGAAATGCTCGATGTGATAAACCAATGAGTCATGCAAATCCTCATCATCATCATCATGATCATCATCATCATCATGATCATCATCATCACCATGATCATCATCATCATCATAACCAACATTCAGGTCATCCTGTCTGAGGCTGACACTCTGTATCTCGACCACCCCTCCGAGCCCAGCACATTGGAGAATGGCTGAGATGGGCCACCTCGAAAATAAGTGATTTTGACATTTTCAAGTATGTTCCTCCCAAGGTCTGCTCTCAGGACGATGACGACTGCAAGGAAAAGATGGACCGTGTGCTTGGTTAGTTTGTTGTGCTATTTTTTTATTATTATTGTTGTTGTTGTTGTTATTATTTGTATTATTGTTGTCGTAGTTGTTATTGTTATCATTGTTGTTGTTATTATTTGTATTATTGTTGTCGTTGTTGTTATTGTTATTGTTGTTGTTATTATTATTATTATTATTATTATTATTATTATTATTATTATTATTATTATTATCATTATCATCATCATTATCACCACCACCATCATCATCATCATCATCATCGTTATTGCTCTTCTATGTTTCAATGTATTTGTTGATATCAACATACCAACGAACATTCTACAGGCATGCAGGCAAACCTGTGGGGAGAGCTAACCTGGACCGAAGAAATGGTCGATGAAATGGTCTTCCCGAGACTCTTGGCAGTGGCAGAAAGGGCCTGGCACAAGCCAGAATGGGAGGAAGGAAATGGAGATGAGGATGCCCTCATCAGTGATTGGATGGCCTTTACCAGTGCCCTAGTCCAGAGGGAGCTGTCGGTGCTGGACAGTCTTTCGGTCAAATACAGAATACCTCCGCCCGGGGCAAGGTTTGGCATTTAGATATTTGGGTTGATGGTGTTGCTGATGATGATGTTCACATGATACTTGTGATTTTAAGTAGATATTAAATTGAAATTAAAATGAATATTCTGTTGGTTTACTGTTTTGCTTGGTTAATAAATAAAATTGCTCAAAAAAAACCAAAACAAAAATTTTTCCACTCTTTCGCCGAATGTTGCCACACCGTGCAACTGTAATGACGTGTAATAACACATTTGAATGTGATTAGTTGTTTCATTGAAATAACATTTAAGTCTGCATGTAATTCATTATCATTCTACATGATTATCAGCTTCATTGTCATCTTATACAGTCATCAGTTTCATTATCATCTTATATGATTATCAGCTTCATTGTCATCTTATACAGTCATCAGTTTCATTATCATCTTATATGATTATCAGCTTC
>MPNW01000591.1:16852-35168 GCA_011800805.1 Hirudo medicinalis
ACAACGAATGTGCTTGGTGCCTGGTCGTCACAATATAACAATAACTAAATGTGTAATAATGACAATAATAATAATAATAATAATAATAATAATAATGATGATAATAATAATAATAATAATAATAATGATAATAATAATAATAATAATAATAATAATAATAATAATAATAATGATAATAATAATAATAATAATAACAATAGTAACAACAACCGTGTNTTATTATTATTGTTGTTGTTGTTGTTGTTGTTGTTGTTGTTGTTGTTGTTGTTGTTGTTGTTGTTGTTGTTGTTGTTGTTGTTGTTGTTGTTGTTGTTGTTGTTAATAACTTCGATTACATCAGATTGCTAAAAAAAATGCATCGAAGCTGAATGAAAAAAAATAACTTGATTAACGTTAGTGTTTTTAAATGAATAATATTAATAATAATATTAATAATAAATAATTCCATATAAAATACATTATTTTAACGTTTTATAATTCTCTGAAAACGCATCCATCTCCAGAATTTTGGAAAATATTCGCTTCTTCGTCGCTTCTCATTTAGTTCTCCTTAAATTATGAAAAAATAATTGTTATAAATAAATAATTATAATTCATAATCATAAAGAATTGATATAAATAATAAATAACTGATAGTTATTATTATTATAATTATGATTTTATTGTTCCAAATATTTATTTCATCGCAGAAGAAAACATTGGGTCAGGAACTAATGAACAAAGTGTTTGAGCATCTAAACCTCTTGGAGAGGGATTACTTCTCCTTGTCCTACAGAGATGGGAACGATGTCAAGGTCGGTCGAACAAAAATATCCAACTTACCATGTAACAATTTCGTAAATTATGAAATTTTTGGAAGGAATTTTAAATTCTGAAATTTTGAAATTATTTTGTAATGTCTAAATATGCTGTTATTTAAACCATCTTCCCCTTCCCTGATTTTGGCATTTTTGGAATAAAATCTTTTGCAACAATTAAGAAAAACATAAATTGATGCTGTAATTTCGATAACATTGTGAAGATGAATGTGGAAGTTCATAATGGAATTCTTAAAATATTCTGTGAAAACATGAAATTGTTTTCAGTTTTGGATCAACAAGAACAAGAGGGTCAACAAGCAGCTTAAAAGTGAATTCAGTTTTTTGTTTATAAATTCTTGTAATAATTAGCATCATATTTATGGAATAATTATGCATAATATTTGAATTAATAGCAATGATTATGAAGATATTGACATTGTTTTGAACGACGGGGCTTAATTTATGCCGAGTTTATTGATGGATTTACTCATTAAATATCCAGGTAACGAGTGGATGGTATTACAAATTGTACCTGTAAATACCACGCTTAGGCAATCACTGTTGCCAATTATTACTTAACGATCACTTGCTTGGTTATCTGATGAATAGGATATCCATTGGATATCGAGTCAAATCTAGTGGATATTTGAAATCTTGTGAGCTTCTGTGAGATCTTGTGAGATGCTCTGAGATCTTGTGAGACTTTGTGGATGCTAAGACCTTAGTCGGCTTAGGGGTGGGTAGGATACTGTGCATTGCGCCCCTCGAAATGTAGTTTGCTCACGAGTGTTGACAGACTAAAAGACAAAAACAAGAATACTTCAACAAATGCTTCAACAAATGCTCATATCTAACTGCGTGTAGTAACATCCAATCAGTTTCGAAACAGTAGGATGACTGACCGACAGATTACGAAGCAGAAAAATAATAATGTTGACGACGACGATGATGATGATGATGATGATGACGGTGATGATGACGACGACGATGACGATGATGATGACGACGATGACGATGATGATGAATAATAACTACAGGCGATTCCTGCTTGTGCGCTTTTGAAGTGAAGTTCTATCCTCCAGACCCTGTCGTCCTTCAGGAAGACATCACAAGGTCATCAATTACAACAGCATTCATCATTCCATTCATTTTTCATTTCTTTGTATTTTTCATTTTATTCGTTTGTCGGTCTGATTTAATGAAGTTTAAACTAATAATAATTGTCACGTGATTGTCACATATTTGTCATCTTGTTGTCTTGATTCAGTGCGAGATTCTTTGAAACTCATCTCTTTCATTTTGTTTTTCGTTCAGTTTATCTTCCAATTCGTCCACCGTCTACAACCTCTGTTGTTTTAGCACTGGGTTGCACGATAATTTTGTTGTTGTTATTTTGGTTTTGTTTTTTTTTTTTTTAGAAATAATGACATAATTTAACGAAATCACATTCTTTCCAATCGATATGATTGAATGAATGCATTGAATCACTGCATGCATTCACACGACCTTTAATGCTATGACGTCATCAACAACAAAAAATTATTTCGTCATAATTTCCGAGGAGTAGAGATATTATAATATGTTGAGGTTGCTTGGAATTATTCGATGGGATTAATTTTACGATTGAAAAAGAAAAATTAAGTTTTATTCTTATTTTCGTTCGTCTTAAATTTAACGGCACAAACTTTTTTAGTCGATTATTAATTAAAATCTGTAAATTATTAAATCCTCAGTTATTCTCATCCATCCACCCATCCATCCATTCACCCACTTATCCACCCATCATCCACCCATCCACCAATCCATCCATCCATCCATCAACCTATCCATCCACCCATATATCAATCCAGGGTTATATCATTTTTATTAATATTGATATTATTATTAATTATGAATATAATTAATCGTTCACATTTTCCAGATATCAGTTGTGTTTGCAACTAAGAAGAGACATTTTATCTGGAAAGTGAGGATGATTTGTGATTGTAATAATTACTAATTAAATATAATAATACATATAATTGTAATAATTAGGTTAAAATCTAAAATAAAAAAAATTAAAAGCCACAACATGCCAATTACAAACTGCAAATGCATGAATAAATATGACTGAGTAATATTAAGTCTAAAAACAATTTGTTACATTAAATAAATAAAAAATAAATTATATTAAATAATAAATTATATTAAATAATAAATTATATTAAATAATTTATTATTTTTTCTACATTAATTTATTGTTAAGTGCAGCTGTCATGAAGTTAAAACATCTTGACTGTAATAAGTAAATTTTATTTACCGTATTGTTATTATTATTATTATTATTATTATTATTATTATTATTATTATTATTATTATTATTATTAAATTTTAATGATCATATTATCATCATTCCAACAGACTGCCATGTTCCTTTGTGACCCATGCCCTCCTGGGGTCATATACGGTTCAGTCTGAACTGGGTGATCACGTGCCAGAGGAACACGGGAGGGGCACAGAGTACATCAAGGACATCAGGTTCGCTCCGAACCAAAACGACGAACTTCTGGAAAAAATAGCGGAACTCCACAAGACCCACAAGTGATTTGGAAAACTTTTCGATTAGATTTTGTTTGCTTAATTAATGTTAAAAATACATTGTGTAATATTTTATATTTGATATGTTAACCTAGTTTCAATTATTTTTACGTCGAATATTCATGAGTTTTACTAATTGAATGGTCAACTGGAATTGACTCCGACAGGGGTCAAACACCTGCAGAGGCAGAACTGAGGTACCTGGAAAATGCCAAGAAGTTGGCCATGTACGGCATGGATCTCCATCCAGCTAAGGTTAATTAATTATTAATAAATTAGGATATATTAAATACAATAAATTATGATACGTTAATTATAATAAATTATGATACGTTAATTATAATAAATTGTGATACTTTAATTATAACAAATTATGATATGTTAATTAAAAAAACTCATGATTCCTGACGCGTTACAATCAAGGACTCAGAAGGAGTTGAGATCCTCCTAGGGGTTTGTGCCAGTGGTCTGGTGGTTTACAGGGACCGTCTGAGGATCAACAGGTTCGCATGGGGAAAGATTCAGAAGATATCCTACAGGCGCAACAATTTCTACATCAAACTCAGACCTGGAGAAGTATGAATTCAGAATATTTTAAATTTTTTATTTTTAAGATTGTAATTTTTAATATTTTTTTGATATTGTAATTTCATAATAGCTTGTATTCATTTAATAACACACTTTAAGAGCATAATGATAAAACTCTAACAAATTCCAAAATGATATTTTTATCATTATCACTCTCACATCACCATCATCACCATCATCATCATCATCATCATCATCGTCGTCGTCAGCATCATCATCATCACCATCATCAGTTTGAACAAATCGACAACACCATCGGCTTCAAACTGCCGAGTCACAAAATGTCAAAAAGATTGTGGAGAACAGCAGTGGAGCATCACACCTTCTTCAGGTGAGCAAACATTACCTGTCCAATTACTTTCGTTTTCAATTACCTATGGAAAAATCCACTTTCACTTTGAACCGGTCTCTGGAAATCCTTTCTTTGCTATAATCCCTCTTGGAAAATCCATTTGTCCGTTCCATCAATATTGGTTTCCAAGCCAATTACATACTGTCGAATGCAGGCTCAGAGAACCTGATCCCTTGCCGCAAGGAGTGATGGACAAGCTGGGGGCAGGTTTTCAATACGAGGGCAGGACCGAGTACCAGATCAGACAGGCAACTGCACTCATTGACAGACCTGCTCCACTCTTCGACAGGAGTGGAAGGAAAAGATTCGTGGGTTCGAGGAGTGTTGACGCAGGTAAGGAGTGAAATGTTTGGAATGTTGTTATTATGTTGTAATTGATTAATAATAATAATAATAATAATAATAATAATAATAATAATAATATACAATGGGTTAGAATGTTATTATTATATTGTTGATGATAAAAATAACAATGAAACTAATTATAATAATAACAATAATATACAATGCGTTTGGAATGTTATTATTATATTGTTAATGATAAAGATAAAAAAAAACAAAACAAAACAAAAACAATAATAATAATAACAATAACATACAATACGTTTGGAATGTCGTTATTACATTGATAATAAATGCAAAATGACAGGAGTCATTCCCATGGAAGGAGACAAGTCAGTGGACGCAGCGACCCTGGAAATGAGAGGGAAACACGTGAAGAGTGCATCTTCAACTGTTCCATTTGCCTGTGGAGAGGAGGAAAAACTTGTCAATGAATCCAAGCAGCTGCTGGTTCAATTAAAATTTATTATTATTTATTAATACAACTCAATAGTAGTATCATTACTATTATTATCATCGTCATCATTATTATTGTTATTATTGTTGTTGTTGTTGTTGTTGTTGCTATTATTATTATTATTGTTATTATTTTTATTATTGTTTTAATGTTACATTAATATTGATTTATTAATAACACTAATAATAGTTATAGTATTTACATATAATTATATAATTTTGTATCTAGCCCATATTTTGAATGCCTTATGTATCAGAATGGGATGGGAAGGCACTTTTTAATCGATCTACCGTTTGTACAGCGCCCCTACCCAAGGACGCTCCCTGGCGGTGCAGGCTGGGTTGCGAACACGACACCTTACGACTGTTGCCATTACGACCGCATGCAGGAACGCAACCCATTCGGCCAGCCTGCAATATAATTGTTATTATTGATAACATCAGCCAGCAACAGCACCAAACCCCAAGGCGGGCCAGGGCGGCTTCAGGAGCATTGCCAATGAGAATCCAACGACCAATGGACCTAGTGTGGATCAGACAAAGATGACGGTCACTGCCAAGAAAACTGTGCTGGTCAGTGCTAAGCCAAGCACCAGAACCCTCAGCAAGAATGTGGGTTTTCCTTTGGCGTATATATTTCTTAAGGCTTTAGAATTTTGGCATGCAGGATGGCCGAATGGGTTGCGTTCCTGCATACGACGGTAATGGCAACAGTCGTAATGTGTCGCTTTCGAAACCCAGCATGCACTGCCGCAAGCCCTCTTGGGAAGGAGCGCTATGTAAATGGTTAACAAAAAGCGCCTCTGACGCTATTCACGTGGCGCTATATAAATGAACTACATTTACATTTAAACGCATTTATAGATTATAGGTTTTAAAGATTCCGATAAATATTCATTTGTACTTAATTTACTTATTCCGGAATTTTTTAAACACTTTTCATTTTATTTTATTCAAAGGGAAGCAGATAGAAAGAATAAAAATTTGGAGAAAAGAACAATTCATTTGGCTTTTCTCACTTTTATTCATCTTAAATGATGTCACTATTTTAAATTTCATCCACTCAAACGCAGGAGTTTGTCTACGACGTGGCCCTCCAGAACCAGCAAAATGACGGACTGTCCAAACCGAAAGCTCCAAAAACTCCCCTCCTCAACGGAAGTGGGGTTGACGGCTTCCCTCCCAACATGAAACCCAATTACAACCCAGGAATCGAACACCACGTGACACATACAACCATCATTACTGAGGCAAGAATTGTGAAATTGTCATTTTACTCATTTTAACATTAAATACTGGCTTGGCTTTATTCTGTTTTGGAGAACTTTGATTCTGTGTTATTAAATCTTAAAAAGAAAGCCTTAAATCGTATTAAATTTTACAAAACAATTATTCAAAAACTTACATTTTCTTTAGGTTCTGCATTTAATCGACTTAATTTAAATGAAATCAATTTGAATTTAAAATTAAATTTAACTGATATTAAAATGATCGATTATTGCAGCAAGTCGTTGGACCACACGGAGAGATCATCGAGACAACTGAGAAGTTTGTCACCAGGAACAGTGGAGACGAGGATTACGATCATGTGAGTAATTTGTTATAATTGTTATCATCATCATCATCATCGTCATCGTCATCGTCATCGTCATCATCATCATTATCATTCTCATTATCATTATTACTATTATTATTATTATTATTATCATCATTATCATTATTATTATTATTATTTATCAAGGCATTGGTCGAGGCCATCCAATCGGTGACAGACATGGATCAGAACCTCCACGTGGAAAAGATTGACATTCAAGCTGCAAACCAGTCTCTCCAGTCCAGCGTCGACAGACTCTGAACAGCTGGTATTTGGATGATGATGATGATGATGATGATGATGATGATGACGATGACGATGACGATGACGATGACGATGATGATGATGATGATGATGATGATGATGATGATGATGACGATGATGATGATGATGATTATGATGGTTATGATGGTTATGATGATTACCAGGATGATTGGGCAGCTTAACTCAGAGGAGTTGCTTTCCTGCATTAGTCGTAACGTGTCGTGTTCTCAACCCTGCTTGAGGCCAGTGCTGACACAACAGCCCTTGGGAAAGAGCGCTATATAAATGGTTGAGAAAAGACGCTTCTGAAGCAGTGCATATGGCGCTACATAATTAAACCACAATTCAACCACAAACGAATTAAAATTGATGTTGAAAAAATTTGAAAAAATATTATTACTGTTATTATTATTATTACTATTATTATTATTATTATTATTGATAATATCATTATTATAATTGTAATTATAATAATATTTATTGCAAATACGCATTAAATCCATCACAAATAAACTAAATATTTTCCCAATTAACACTCGTTAATTCGTTAGCATTTCAGAAAATCTCACCAGAACCAAAAAAAAAATGAACAAATGAAGAAGAAACGAAACTCTTTAAAATCTCCTTTTAATTCTCTCCGTCACACCAAGGCATGACACGTCACGACACGTCAAGTCACGTCATCTCTGGTGGTCGATTACGACGACGCTCTTCTTGTTGTCGCCATCGTCGTCGTTATCCTGTCGTCGTTCAAGCTTTCCATGGAACCGTTCCAGTAGCTGGAAGAAGCTGGAAGATATAAGTGGATGAATTCTTGGAGCTTGTCAGCTTTGGAAGTCCAAGTTGTTCTCTCGACGTGGTTCTATTTTCTTAATAAATAAAAAAATGTTTTTCTCTCTCTTTCTAAAATAATAATAATAATAATAATAATAATAATAATTAGTATTTCTGCGATTTAGTTTCCATATTTTTCTAATTAATTCACGTCTTTTCGTTCGAGTTTTCAATGTTAAGCTGATTGTATTTTTAATGTTTATCTGCTAAATCCGAATAATCCAATCCACTCAGTTCATAATTTTTGAACTGTCAGCTTTCAAAAAATTCACTTTCCTCCTTTAAAATTGACACCGTTCGGAGCGATTTTTCGATGCTTTTTCGAGTCGGTTTTTATTTTTTCATCAAAAATGAAATCAAAACTTGAAAATTTTCTCTGAATATTGACAAAATTTGCACACGAAATTAGCGCTTTCTTTCTCATTATTATTCCTGTAGATTTTGAAAATCAATGAAACCTCTTTTAGCTGCTTCGAATGCTTCTTCTGATGATTTGGGATTTTTTTCTGACAATTTATTTTTCACAAAATCTGGCACCAATGCTCGTTGTTTCACTGGCCTTGAATGTACCGTTCGTTGATTCTTTGGTGTTTCCACTTTCTTTGGTCGAGCGCTGCAAAATTTAAAAACAAAATTAAATAAATAAATTAAAAAAAAAAAGACGAATTCTCAGATGAAACTGTGCTTGCATCGATATTCTGTCGTCATGACGACTTCACAACGCTTTCGAATCTTTGTAACGCATGTCACACCTGACTAACACCTACCTGTGTAACGCTTCCAATCTTGCTGTAGTCGAAAATAACGCTGTAGTCGAAACAGGTTTTAGCGGAATAGCGCAACGTCGTCGTGTCTCGTACGTGCGCCGTCGAGCGTCAATGACTTCAGCCGGCGTAGAGATGGATCGGTTTTCATCGTCATCACCATCGACATCATCATCGTCATTATCATCATCATCATCATCATCGCCATCGTCGTCGTCATCGTCGTAGTCATCACCATCGACATCATCATCGTCATTATCATCATCATCATCATCATCATCGCCATCGTCGTCGTCGTCGTCGTCGTCATCACCATCGACATCATCATCGTCATTATCATCATCATTATCATCTTCATCATCATCGTCATCATCATCGTCGTCATCATTATTATTTTTCTGCTTCGTAATCTGTCGGTCAATCATCCTACTGTTTCGAAACTGATTGGATGTTACTACACGCAGTTAGATATGAGCATTTGTTGAAGCATTTGTTGAAGTATTCTTGTTTTTGTTGTCTTTTAGTCTGTCAACACTCGTGAGCAAACTACATTTCGAGGGGCGCAATGCACAGTATCCTACCCACCCCTAAGCCGCCCACCCCACCCCCAAAACAATCGAAAGGCCTCAAGGAAATCGTGTCAAGGTTTCTAAAGTTAGAAAACTTTGTGAGATCAGTAAGTAATGGTTGACTATTCAGCCGCGCGCTAAATGTTGAGTAGGGGAAGAAGAAAATCAGGAGATATTTCATGGAAATGTATCAATGGCAGTCAAACAGATGTATTAGTTCAAAGTTCTAAGAGAAAGTTGTTTGATAAAAGTGACTTATCTGCCTCTCTCACAGCTCACAACTGCTCTTGATAACTCTCATCGTACCGGAATTAATTGCCGTCTGCTTTAAATAGAACTTTTCACTGCTTTTGCCTCAGCAAATCCACAAGGCTCAATTTCTTTTTTTTTTATTTATTTATTTATTGTAACTCGAGCCCGATTTACTCCAATGTTTGCGGGAATGAGCTAAATGAGATATAATTGAATTAATGTTCAATTTTCAAACCTATAAATTTTTTTGTACGATAACGTCGGCGCTACATAAACGGTCAAAGCGCCCCCCGATGCTAGGTTTTGTCCTATTCATCAAGTTTTACTGAGGACATTAAGAAAATACTGCTGCTGCTACCCGATGCTTAGAATTACCTGCTGTTTAAACACAATTATCGTCATCATTATTATTATTATTATTAATTTAGGAATTTATAAATTTTGAGATTTCAACGATGCAATATTCTTTTACATTTCTACCATAATTATGTTTGGTATCAGAGACGAATTTGTTTATTTATTTAGCGCCTACTCCCAAGGGCGCTTGTGGTAGTGCAAGTTGGGAAGACCTCTGCAATCGACTGGATCTTCAAATAATAATTTATCTAATCATCAAACAATTATATTTCAGTGGCTTAGGATGAGACCGATGAAGGTAGGCACATCAATTAATGTCCTTTTCACAGCTGCATGGTTAGGGTGCCCTCGTCTGATTTGTCAAACAACTGGCATACAAAGATGTTATCAGCAGAAGGCAATCGGGCAAAAACGTTCACAGCCGATCCAAATTAACGTCAACATCAATGATAAGGTCTTACTCAATTAAAGCCTTACAGTAACTAACAATTAATGACTCTCGGCTAAGCATTGTTTACTTTGTGAGGGAATATGAATGACATTCCATTACTTGATTGCATTTTCCAGCAGGCCTATTTTTAAAAGTTACCTAAATAAAGTAAAATGGAAGCTATTAGTTTTGTTAATTTAAAGTAAACAAAGTGCCAATTAGTCTGTTTGATCCGTTAGTAATACAAAGTGATGCCGCATAACGTTAGGATTCCTAAATTTAATCAAATTAAAGTTTCAAGAAATGCCATTTAAAAATTTATAAATGCCATTAATATCTAATTAAGATAATAGTTACAATTCATATCTATTTTAAGTCATTAAAACAACGAATGAATCCGAAGAGGCCAAGCAATTATAACCGTTCCCATGCTCCGTAGATTCATGGCTGTCTGCCCGAGTTTGTACGCGGAAGTGATAGTTGCTCAAAATTGAATCGATGGTGAACGGTTTTGATTCGTCTGGCTTCTCTAATAACACACAATTTTATTTAATTTGACTTGATCACCGACTTAACTCGCATCGGTTTGGCTTGTTACTTTTAGCTTCCTGCTCGGAGTGTCCGACTGACAGCACCTGGTAACAACCTAGAGATCTCAAATCGAAATAACCAGAACTTTCCATTTCGAGAGCAGTTTTATTTTTTGCGTGGAAATGTCTCAGGATTCAGAACCGTGGGTGTTGTGCGCAGATTGGCTGAGTAGATGTGGAACTTTGAGCGATGTCCAAAGTTTGGAATCCGTAGAGCATCTGGCCAGCGTCCTCAAGGATGGAGTCATCCTGTGCAAGACTTTGAACCGACTGAAACCAAACTGCATCCCTTACAAGAATTTCAGTCTCAGGCCACAAGGAAGTTCAGTGAGGATGACGAGTTTGATGTGTTTTTTTTTAAACATAGCTTCGTTAAATCAATTAACACGGCTAATTAATTAGTCTAATTAGTAATTAAATAGTTAAGTAACTAAAAGGATATTTTATGTTGTTGTATGTTTTAAATTTGTGCTTTTGTTGTAAATTTCTGGTCGATCCTGAAGCCTACTTTGTTTTTGGACAATTTTTGGAATTGATTTTGAAAGAGTAAAATCACTTTTGTCATACTTTGGTAATTGCTTTTATCAACTTATTGAAGTGTTATTGAAGGTTTCAATTAATTTCTTGGATTTTGTCCGGATTACTTATTTAAACAGTAATAATGTTCCTTAACAATTATAATAATAATAATATAATTAATAATAATAATCACAATAATAACGTCAACAGTAATAATATATACATCATGATAAATAAAAATATTATTATTATTCAAGTAATATTATTGACTACTAATAATGATAACTTAAATTATTGTTATTATTAACATCGTTGTCATGACACGTCATCCAGTTTCTTTCCACGATGAACATCAGAACATTCATCTCACACTGCAAGTCGGACTTCAAGCTGTCGGAAACTCAGCTCTTCAAGGTCAACGATCTCCTCAACATGGAGAAGTTCGGAAAGGTTGGAATTCCCATTTCAATTTTTCAATTTTAGGCACGGCCGGTCCTAAGGACGATCGATTCCTTGATTTTAAAAAGATGTAGTATTTTCTTTTTGTAGCTTTTCTTAAGCTTGTTGTAGTCTTTTCGTTTGTTGTGACGACTTTTTCTTGCAGGTCATACACGCTTTGTCCAAACTCTCGATGACAAGACTAGCCAAGAAATGGAATATAGAGTAAATACATGATTTATTTGAATTTGTTAATCAAGATTTATTAAAATACTTTCATTTCTCCCCTTTTAAACTTTTAAAACGTACATTTGGTGCAATTTCACACGTGAAGTCTCGTTGTAATGTGATCGAGCTCGTGCAATCATCCGATTTCTGAGATTTCTATTTCTCTTCTTAGACCTTTCAGTGCCGAAGAGGATACAGATTACATCATCATGTTAGTTTCACTCGCTCTGTGTCTGTTTTTCTTCGTTCGCTTTCATTTCTTCGACCAAAATCATCATCACGGTCATCGTTTCCAGGGAAAGAGCGATGGAAGAGGCCGAGGAGGAATACGACAGCTCCATGTACGTGGCGGGAGAGGAGGCTTTCGACGACAATTCTGAGGACATCTACGACATTCTCATAACCAATCAGGTCGGACGTTTTGCTAGTTTGGTCGTTGTCGTTGTTGCTGCTGTCGTTGTTCTTGTAAGTCCTTCGAGGATGTTTTGTTGCTACTGTCGGTGATGAAGATGAAAGCAAAAGATTGTGATGATGATTTTAGACATCAACCATTTTTGATGATGACGACTCTAAATTATGATGATTATCCCTTAATTATCAACTTATTGCTCGGTAATTCGTCGAGGACGGCAGTTCATTCATCTCCACTTGTTGGCATGCTTTGAAGTTTGTTAATGACTCGAGCATGACGTGGTTGTTCCGATGATGTAAATCACCTTAACCATCGGACTGCTGATGCAAGAGCGATGTAATTAAGAAAGATCATCGTGAATGGTCGGTAAATCGATCCAATTAACCATTCGATGAGCTGCCGGCTTATCGAGAATCTATGAAAATTCCGCGGCTTCGAGTTTCAGTTTCTCTTTAAAACAGTGCACTTCGGAAATGCCCGCCCCGAAATCCAAGAAGGAGAGTTGCATGCAGGAGCTCTTGACCACGGAAAAGAATTTCCTCGGAGTCCTCGACAACATCAACAACGTGGGGTTGATTTTGTTTGATTGAAATCAATCTTCGATCGTGGTCCGCCTCTCGGTTCAACGTTCATCATTAATAATGATAACAATAACAATGATAATAACAATAATAATAATAATAATAATAATAATAATATTAACAATAATAATAACAATTTGCTCGTTTAGTTAAGCTGCATAAATTAAGGATCCAGGTTCACTTTTGTGGGTTTTTTGCAAAATGGATTAAAAACACCTGGATTGTCTAATGCTGTTCTTGCATGCACCTAAAACTGGACACTAATGTAATACTACATCGCACTACACTGCAACACAATAACACATTCTTGCATTAATAATAATAATTTATTTATTTACTCAAATCGTCATTTCATTCAGCTCTTCATGAGGAAGCTGAAGAATCTACTGACTGCCGAGGAGTTTGGGACGATCTTCTTCATGATGGACGTGAGTTTACGAAGTCCGTGTTTGCATTTCGGTGTGAATCGTCGTCCTGCTTCGTTCGACAAACTCAAGCAGCATCATGACCTCCAACTTTGAGCAGCTTAATATAACTTAATTATAACTATAATAACATTACATAATAATAATAATAATAATAATAATAATATATAATGGTAATAATAACATGTCATAATATTTCGATCATTCACCGAACGTCGTTGCAACGTTTTTCGGCTCAAACCACATTGAAGGTTGCCATGCGAACAACCTTAGATATCTATACTTGATTGACTGATTGATTGCGCGGAGGGAAAGCAATGATTGAAATCTTTCGCATCGAGATGCGTTTCAACCGCTCGAGCGACCGACAAACTGCATCCTGCTTTGCTTCTGGGGAATCACTGGCAGTTGTTTTGACAGAAGTGCTCCTTCTTCCTTGTCGTTCAGCTTTTGAAGAGGTCGTTAAGAACAGAAGAATTGAAGATCATCTTCTATTATCCGTCCTTAGATTAGCGAAAAAGACTAGGGCTGCTGCGAACGATTAAAATTTTCTTTAAAAATTTTCTTTAAAATCCAACGCACACATATTTATATACATATTTATATTTTTTTTAAAAAACCTCTTGTTTATCTTACTTAGGAGCTCAAGTTTTTAGCAATTGATTCCTGAGAAAGTGAAGGAATTAATAAAAATTACAGCAATTAAAATTGTAAAAAAAATTTAAAAAAAAATCCTGCATCAACAGGAGGTGAAGAAAGTACACCGTGACCTCTACGCCAGCATCCAGTCGGCCTTCAACTCCTCTCAGCCAGCCTTAGGAATTGCCAAGTGCTTCTTGGACCACCACACCTCCCTGGTCTTCTACGGGGAACTCTCCAGCAGGATGGGAGCTTCCTTGGAGGAATTGGAAAAGGTCTGCCAGGAGGATCGAGCGGTGGCTGACGTAGTGAAGGTGAGTTGAATTGAAAGTGACAGATGTTGGTGATTATGATAATGATTGGTGTTAATTATAGAATGATGGCATTGATGATGATGATGGTGGTGGTGGTGGTTGTGGTGGTGGTGGCGATGATGATGATGATGATGGTGATGATTATGATGGTGATGGTGATGGTGGTGGTGGTGGTGATGGTGGTGGTGGTGGTGGTGATGGTGGTGATGGTGATGATGACGATGAGGACGATGATGACGATGATGACGATGATAGTCATGGGATGGTGGTGATAAAAGTAGCTGGTGGAAATGATGATCACTTGAGACTGGGCAAATGTTCTCGTGCATGTGGAATCTTAATCCAGATTTTCAAGGTTCAAATGTTTTCTTGGACGATTCACATCACACCTTTAGCCTCGGTCTCATGTAACTTGTAACAAGCGAATATTTTCAGAGAAGCAACGATCAGGCCAAGGTCAAGCTCCATGACCTTTTGGCAGTCCCCATCGTCCGAGTGCTGAAGTACCATCTCATCATCAAAGTGCTTTTCATTTTTGAATTAAAATAAAATTTGAACCATTAAATTCTGATTGGTTCTCATTCTGCTGCCAATGCATTCTGTTGCTAATTTGTTGAAAACTTATTCATTAAATATGTAAACCATTAAATCCATAATTCCTCATCGAATTAATGCACACCATGCATTTCGTCCACAATCGTCGTTCCATGGTCATTCACTGCTACCATCATTACCACTGCATCGCTCAGTCATATCATGATTTCCATCATCAACATTTTAACCAAAATGTCGTCTCTAACATTTCTAAATGTCTAAAACTTCTAAAATCTAAAACTTTCGTCTCAATCATCTCTAACATCGATCATCATCAATCGTCATCATCTCTAACATCAATCATCATCAATCGTCATCATCTCCAACGTCGGTCATCATCGTCATCAGCTTCAATCATCTCCATTGTCATCTCCATTGTCATCTCCATTGTCATCTCCATTGTCATCAGGAGTTGCTGAAGAACACTCAGGGAGATGAGGCTGTTGAACTGAAGAAAGCCCTGACAGCCTTAGAGGTTAGTCAAAGTTTGAACTTTGTGACCTTCGAAGAAAGGCGAACGAAAAAACGAACGAACGACCGTAAATGCGCTCGGAGGAATTTTTCTTTTGCTCGCCTTTTTTGTCGACTTAATTCTTATTAAATTTAATTATCTTAATTTAATCTTAATTTAAATTTTATTTCGTGATTTAATTCTTACTTCTTCAAACTTCAAATTTTTTGAAAAAGCTTTTCTGGTCTCACTTTCTGAGTTCGCATTCGCTCGAGGAACCAGTCGAACTGCCGTGTCGAGTGATGCTTAATTAGCATTAATTATTATTATTATTATTAATTATTGGCAATTATGCACAATATTTCCCTTAAAAATGATTACGATGATAGCAGTAAAAATTCGTTAATCTTCGTTAATTCTCGGACCAGGACTTGAACCTGTACATCAACGAGGTGAAGAGAGATTACGAAAGCATCAACACCATCAACGAAATCCAAAAAAGGTTTCCATAATCATTCATTGACGAAATGATCATGATCGGCATTCGTTTTATCATCGGCACTATCATAATAATTATAATAATTATATATTATATTATAATAATTACCATTATTATTGAATATTATTATTATTGAATTTTCATCATCATCATCATCATCATCATTATTATTATTATTATTATTGCATTTAAACAAATTAATTATTTTTTTAATGATTTCTCCCAGCATCAGAGACATTCAGAAGTATTTTGTAAGTGGTTCCACACTGTGGCAGACACATTTGACGTTGCTAATCGCTAATTAGTTTTGACAATTACTTTTTTTTTTTTTAAAAAGCCGTCGATTACTTTTTATTACTGCGTAACTTTACTCGATCTCCGAGCAGAACAGCAGCGTGACGTCCCTCGACAGTTACGGCAGGAGGCATTTCGACGGGGAGTTCGACATCAAGTGGATCAAACCGGGAAGGTCGGTACCCCCAGCCTTACCTCATTGACATTCATGACATAATATGATGATATACATGATATTCATGATATACAATTCATGATATTCGGCCATTATTAACTTCCAGGAGCATTGACTGTGTAATATGATGCAATTGTTATTATTATTATTATTCTTAATATTATTTTATTATTTTTATTATTATTATTATATATTATTATTATTATCATTACAATGGTTAAATATCAAATTACAAATATTTAACCATCACTTGGTTTTTAAGCATTTCTACTTCAATTAATTTGAAAATGATTCTTTGATTTGATTGATTGATTGATTGATTTATTTATTTATTTTGATTTGATTGATTGATTGATTTGATTTGATTGATTCTTTGATTTGATTGATTGATTGATTGATTTATTTATTTTGATTTGATTGATTGATTGATTGATTTGATTTGATTGATTGATTGATTTGATTGATTGATTGATTTGATTTGATTGATTTTTTTTTTCCTGTTTACTGAGGTTGTTTTTTTTTAATTTTCCCCAAATCAGTTCGAAGCCCAATCAGATACAAAAGGGGTATGTCGATCTTCAGTTGGTCTTCAAAAAATTATTCGTATTTGTACCCAGCCGATGTTTTGAGCACTCTTGCGTGTAGGTAATACGTAATATGTAATAACGTAATAAGTATTACGTGTGAGACGTGACGAAGGCCTACGAACGCAATCATTTATGTAGCGCCACTTGCCAGAGATGTTACGACCATTGCCATTACTGACGCTAAGCTGCGAACCATTAGTTGACCTCTTGGTCGATCGATCGATTGATTTGATTGATTGATTTGATCATGTAATGGCGTGATTGAATGTAGAGTGAATGACAACCCTTACTTTTAACCTTTTTGAGTAATTTTCATTGTCGTCAACGACACTTGCTCACAATTGCTTTCACGTTCACAAACATTAGCAAACATTAACAAACATTAACAAACATTTACACAAACACAACTTCAATGAGGATGCAAGGTGCTTTGTTTTGACTTGAGTCGAAACTTTCTTTGACTTTTTTCTTTTCCTTGCCAGGTACATCTTCCTGTTCGACAAGGTTCTCATCATCTGCTCTGCCAAGAAAAGGGTTGGCATCTGTTGTTGTTGTTGAAGCTGGCAATTGGCTGTAGTCGTGGCGATGGTTGTTGTCGATGTTGAAGTGGTAGTATGTTGTAGTGGTAGTATGTTGAAATGGTAGTATGTTGTAGTGGTAGTATGTTGATGTGGTAGTATGTTGAAGTGTTAGTATGTTATAGTTGCAGTCTGTTGTAGTGGTAGTATGTTGAGGTGGTAGTATGTTGAAATGGCATTATGTTGGGAATGTTGTCAATGTAAACAATGTTTATTTACATCATTCACTTGATCTTGACATGTCATCACCATTCAATTTACCATAATCATCATCATCAACATCATCATCTTCAGGGTGAGCAGTACGACTACCGTGCCTCTCTCGCCATCATCACCATCAAAGTTCAGACCGCTTCGAACGACAAGGTCGCTTTCCATTCATTTGCTAATTAACCGATCTTAATTGGCTTTCAAGTACTATTCAAATTTTAATTACTTTTCAATTAAACTGCTAATTAGGGAGCTAATTGAGTCAAAAAATTCCACTGCAGGGCATGAGCCAGTTGGTGTTGTCGACCAAGGAAAGCAACGACGAGAGGTTCATCATCTCCTCCAAGAAGAACGACAACATCCTCAAGCTCTACAACTACGTCGAACTTGCACAGTTGGTGTTGTCCAGTTCTTCATTTTTTGATCTGGTGAACTGATTGGGAGCGTTGTTGGTTATGACGATTATGATGATGACGATTACGATGATGATGATGGTGATGATGATGATGATGATGGTGGTGGTGGTGGTGATGGTGATGATTATAGATGATGATGATGATGATGATGATGATGATCAAGAAGATGTTGATGATGATCAGTAAA
>MPNW01000591.1:81602-93718 GCA_011800805.1 Hirudo medicinalis
TTTCTAAATTATTATTATATTATATTAATTATTGTTATAATAATTATTAAGAGATTATTTAGAAGAAAAATAATTATTAATATTTAAGTGTTAGCAAGACAAAATAAAATTATCTGACAATGACATCGTAATGAAATATATGATTGTTTCAATATTTGTGAGTTAATAGCAAATATATTATTAAATAATATATTTATTATTAAATAATATATTTATTATTAAATAATATATTTATTATTAAATAATATATTTATTATTAAATAATATATTTATTATTAGATAATATATTTATTATTAAATAATGTATTTATTACTAAATCGAATATATTTTTCAATGTTTTTTTTTTTAAACGAAATAAAATCTCGAAGAAATGAAACCATTTCGTGAACACTGGGATTGAATTGCAGTGGAATTTCCGCGTTTTAAAAATAATTTTAAACGAAATATTTATGAATTTTTTTTCTGAATTATTGAAGGAAATTGGAGTCGACTGATGAAGACAGGTGGGGTTGATTACTGCTTCAGTAATATGTTAATGTAATAGTACTTACATTGAATACATATCAGTATCATTATTATCTTTTTATTTATTTATTTATTTATTTATTATCAACTTATCATTATTATTATTACGTATTATTATTAATATTATTATTATTATCATCATTATTACTTATTATTATTATCGTAATTATAATTACGTATTATTAATATAATTGTTATTATTATTAAAATCATCATCATCATCATCATAATTATTATTACGTAATATTATTTATGTCATTTTCCTTATTAAAGACATTTTCTTACAAACAAATCAATTCATCAATTTATTTGATGGTTTACTAAAAGAAATTAAAAAAGAAATTTCAACTCAAGCCTTATAAGTTATTTCTTATTAAATATATTTTTGTGAAAATACTTAAAAAAAAAAGGGGGAGGCCGCAAAAATAAATGTGTACAAACAAATGGAAAGCATTAAATTGTGACTTTAACAAAAATAAAACTGCAAAATAATAAATGGAATTAAAGCTTTAATCGGATTAATTTTTTCCCGAAATATTTATTTTCATCAATTTGTTAAAATAATGCCTTAATAGCACTTATTCAATTGAATAAATGTTTTCCTAAAATATCCCTCGCCGTCCACTGAAGTGCTTTTCTGACTTTCAAACATTTTGAAAGCCAGCTTTTAAACAAAGTCTAAAATGTTAGTTTTCAAAATTTTTAAAAATTTAAGTCGCATTGATTAAATGTACTTTTAATGTTTAGTAAAACATTTCGAACAGATTGATAATATGAAATCATGTCCCATAAATTATTTTATCTAAATATAATTTTACCAATTTGTGAATATTTTCTTTAAACCCAACCTGCCATTTAGAAAATCCCACTCGGACGTAAAAACCACATATCAAACGAAAAATGCAATTAATTATCTTAAAATTACAACATAATCGTAGAAAAACTTTACTTCGCAAACAAACAAACAAACAAACATACATACATACAAAACAAACAAACAAACAAACAGTTCAAGCAAACACGGGAGGCATACTCAGTCATGCGACATGGTAACCCATCCTTTACCCCTGAGACTTTATTATTTCCAAGATGGCGGAGAATATGACGAAGTAAAAAAGGATTTAAAACTTGACCATGAATTATGCAACTGTCGCGAGATAATTTCTCAAATAAAAGTTTATGATGAATTTTAAAAATTTTCGCTAAAAAATGAAGATTATTAATAATAATAGTGATCTAAAGATTTCATGCGGAAGTTTTTCATTATTTTAAAAATAATTTATTTTGTAATTATTACTGAGCTCTGTGTACATTAACTTCTCAATGTTGAATGCCATTTTCAATAAAAAATATTAATCATTAACAATATTCAAATAAATTCATTAACTTAAACAACATTGATTAAAATTAATCAATTAATTAATTAATTATTAAAATTCTTATTATTATTAATTGTTAAATTGGTTTAAAACCTTTCGAATAAAATATATTTTATTTCTAAAAATAAATAAAAAAAAATTACTTCTAAAAATATCGTTGCACACAATTCAATTAATACTCCCTCCAGGGAGGTCTTGTTAAAGTTTCGTTTTTCTCTTCTTGGAAGGATTCATATTTTTTCTATAATTATTACTTTATATTTAAAAAATTTATGTGAATGCGATAAAATATTAAATTTATTGTTCAAAAATGATTAATTTTATCATTATTATTATTATTATTATTATTATTATTGTTATTATTATTATAATGCAATGCTTTTAAGTTCCAGGGTTTTGGTTTTCTTTTGCATCCTAACACATGTTGCAATCTTTGTTTTGCCTTGTTGTTGTATCTTTGTTTGCATTGTATCTTTGTTTGCATTGTATCTTTGTTTGCATTGTATCTTTGTTTGCATTGTATCTTTGTTTGTATTGTATCTTTGTTTGTATTGTATCTTTGTATGCATTGTATCTTTGTTTGCATTGTATCTTTGTTTGTANTTATTTCATTTTATTCAATCTCTTAAATTCATTTTTTCGGGAACAAAGAGAAAATAAATAAAAAAAAAAATTAATTAAAATAATAAATAATTTTAATAAATAATAATAAAAAACAATATCGAGGAATCAAATGGTTTTTTCTTTTCTGCTGCAAAAAACAAAAACTCCAACATTTTAACAGGTTTCGATGTCGTAAATTATTCAAGCGTGAATGTCATGGACGAGTGAGTGGAGGAAGTCAACATAAGGTTGCTCTCAAAATTAAAATCGAAGTCGAAATATTTTTCAACTCGATAAAGTCACAAATTAATTAACCGATTAATTATTTATTTATTTAATTAATCAATCGTATTTATTAATTAATCGTAATTAATTACTGATGTCATAATTAACGATATTAATTTATCACTTATGTAATACGTAACTATATTAATTTATTACTGACGTCATAATTAACGACTAAATCGAATAACCTCGTAATTAACTTAATAATTAACGATCAATTAACCAAGCAATTACATTCGAAAGTCACTAATTATTCAATTAGAACTGGAAATATTCAAAAGCGCTAATAATAATAATAATAATAATAATAATAATAATAATAATAATAATAATGATGATGATGATACCAATGATAATAATAATAATAATAATAATAATAGCAATAATAATAATAACAACAACAATAATGATAATAATAATAACAATAATAATAATAATAATAATAATAATAACAATAATAATAATAATAATAACAATCAATTAATCAATGACTAAATAGTGATTACTTGTAACTTATTAAAATCATTATTCATGCAATCAGTTCATTGTAACGACTGAGAAATTAATTCTTTATTTTCGATTTTCTGTTAAATGTGGTCTTAAATGTTCACTAATCAGTACTGCTCATGGACGACCAACAACACACAGCTTCAGTACAAAGCACAAGTAAATGAATATGTCTCGAACAAAGCCAACAAAGCAACGAACGAAGCCAACAAAGCAACGAAAGTATCCAATAAAGCAGCGAACAAAGCCAATAAAGCAACGAACGAAGCCAACAAAGCAGCGAACGAAGCCAGCAAAGCAACGAACGAAGCCATCGGAACTGCAAACGTACGACGAGATTTGTCACGATTCCAATCCCCTCTAAGTACTTTCGACCGATCGTAAGGATGACGAATCGGAATTTTTTTTTTTTTTGAAATTCCGGATTTTTTTTTGTCTGATTTGTTTTTTGTTGTAATTTGAAATGAAAACTTCGAATGGAAATATATTTTTCAAATTGCAAATTAATACTCTTTGTTTCACCTCGTCCTAATATTTTGCATCCATCATGTCATGTTTTCAAACTTTCTAAATCTCATTAAATAGAATCCATCTAATTCCTTACAGACGCTCTTTTACCCACCCATCCACCCAAATACCCATTCTCTCACCCCCTCCCCTCCCCCTCTCCAAAAAAACCTTCCACTCACGTTGACGAAACTCGACTTCAGCACCCGTCCGTTCTCGACGACCTTGACCTTAAGGTGGTACTGGTGGGGGTCCCTTTCGTAGTCCAAGGTCTTCAGGAGGTCGACCACACCCGTTACGGGGTTAATGGCGAATTCGTTGGATTGCCTGCCGTGTCAGAGGTCAGTTCGTAGGTTAAAGGGTAGCCCTGGTGGGATAGGGCCTGCACTTCGACGATCCTGATGGGAGGTTGAGTGGAGAAGTTATGATTGTGATCTTTTGATTGTTTTGTTGCTGTTGCTTGATGATAATAATTCCAACTATAATTATAAAAATTATAATTATAATTGTTATTAATATTATTACTAATTGTAATTATAATTAATTATAATAATAAATTATAATATAAAAAGTAATAATAATCAATATTTTATTTGTTATTTTAATTATTTGATTTATTAAAATTATTTAATTTAGCATTAATGATGATTTCCTTGGGAATCCGGATTATTATTATTATTAATATTAATATTATTATTATTATTATTATTATTATTATTATTATTATTAAATATTTTATTTCATCTGCTGTCAACAATGATGAACGATAACACCAGCATCATGGCCATAATAGGGTTGTCCTAAAATGACATCATGCTTTTAAGGCCAATTTTTACATTTCAAACCCTTTACAAACCTCACTCCGTTTGTGGACGACCCCTTGCATAGAGAGAATATACATTAAAAGACTATTTACAGATTCCTGGTAATAATAGTAGAATAATAATAATAATAATAATAATAATAATAATAACTATTAATTATTAATAATATCTTCATATTTAAAGCGTTGACATTATTATTTACGGTTAAATTTTAAAATATAACAATAACTATTTAAATTCAAAATCGAAAGTCACTGGTTAAATCAGCGGGGAGGCGATCAATCTGGAAAACCCCATTCGAGAAAATTGAAAGCGAAACCGGAGGAGGAATGTCCCTTAATGAATCATTAAGAGCGGACGTCTGACGAATTTTCGAGAGGATATTTATAACCATTGGGAAAATCCGTGGTTTCGATTTTTGGTTTGTTTTGAAGGGAGGATGTTTATTTCGCAAATTAAATACAAAATATATTGAATCATTTCTAAAGACAGAGCCATTTGTGGCTGAGGCAAACGAGGAAAGAGCTCGTCATTATCATTTTCATGACCGCCACAAGCGTCATCATCATCACCACCACCACCACCATCACCACCATCACCACCACCATCACCACCACCATCACCACCATCACCACCATCACCACCACCATCACCACCACCATCATCATCATCATCATCATCATCAACGCAGCCTGTCTCATTAGAGTAACTAGGCTAATCACCATTGCTACCATAAACTGTTCAAGCTCAAAGAATAGCACCATCACAATCACCAACATCACCATTGTCATCGTCATCGCCACCATCATCGTCATCACCATCATCATCATCACCACCACCACCATCATTATCATCATCACCATTGTCATCGTCATCGCCACCATCATCGTCATCACCATCACCACCATCATTATCATCATCATCATCGTCGTCGGTCATCATCATCATCATCATCATCATCATCATCACCACCACCACCACCACCATCATCATCCACCCACCTGTATTGTTCAGGTGCTGTTTCCGGCAGACCCACCATGTACTGCGTCTCATAAAACTGCGGGTCTCTCTCCCCCACGAGCACCTTGACGGCGTGCGTGGCGCTCCTCTGGGTGGTCTTGCTGGCGAGGTCTTGAACCGAGACCCCCAAGACGTACTCCTTGTTGAGGGGGAAAGGGTCTGACCCCAAACTGCTGATGACCCCAGTGACCCTGTCGAGTTCAAATCGACCCTCGTCGCCTGCGGGGGGGAGAGAGTGTTGAATAATTGACGAGTTGGGGATGAATGAGATTTGGATTTGCTCTTGGTGAGTTATATTTTTAATTAATATTGCAATTAATTATTAATTAATGGAAATTAATTAGTTGAAATAAATTGTCAATTAATGGAATTTAATTAATTAAAATATGTGGCAGAATTTCATTTAAATATATTCAGTTGTCTGAAATGATTTGATGATTTGTGATTATTCATTGTTGACTGTGAGGAAAGTGTTGTGACTCTTGATGACGACGACGACGACGACAACGATGACGACGACAACGACGACGACGACGATGACGACGTCGACGACAACGACGACGTCGACGACAACGACGACAACGACGACGACGACGACGATGATGATGCGCCAGTTAATGAACGATAAACTGAGAGACGTGATCATGTAGATGGCGTGAGAGGCGTCCGGAAATGACGTCACGCACCCTCGCGTAGATCATCGTCATGACAACGACTGCTGTGGATAGGAGGAGATCCTCAGAAGATGAGATGATGACCTACTCCGACTGCAGTGGTAACGACTGCCACGCCCAGCATCATCATCGTCGTCGTGGCGATCATATGCGCCGTAATCATCATCGTCGTCGACGTCATCATCATCATCATCATCATCATCATCATCATCATTGTCGTCGTCGTCATCATCATCATCGTCATCGTCGTCATCGTCATCGTCATCGTCATCATCATTATCATCATAATCGTAATCAATGTCATTAGGCCGAATGGGTTGCGTTCCTGCATTCGGCGGTAATGGCAACAGTCGTAATGTCTCGTGTTCGAAACCCGGCCTCCACCGCCACAAGCGCCCTCGGGAAGGGTGGTGCCGTACAAATGGTTGACAAAAAAGCGCCTCCGATGCTATGCATGTGGCGCTATACAAATGAATTACATGCACCCATGGATTATTGTTGCATGTTGTTGTCTAAAACAACAGCAACAGCAACAACAACACGTATGACCTCCCTTTCCACAACAACAATATTAATAATAATAATAATAATAATAATAATAATAACAACAATAATAATAATAATTAATAATATCAATAATTATTAAGCGTCTATAATTACTTTATAGTTATCATTAGACCCGGCAACAGAGAAGAGCACAGTGCACGGAAGGATGGATGCATGGCTGTGCATGGAAGTGCATGGAAGGATGGATGCATGGAAGGATGGATGCATGGAAGTGCATGGAAGGATGGATGCATGGCTGTGCATGGAAGGATGACAGGTTCTTGGATGGAAGAGGCTGCAGAAGTGGCTGATGTGGAAAATGAATTTGAAAGAAACACAGCTTTGAATGGGAAATTGCGCTCCACTCCTTAGAGTGGGGGCATTTCCGATAGTGGTTTTAAGGAGGGGTGGATGGTCTGGGTGGCTGAATGAGTGAGTGGTAGTCATGGTTATGCGTGTTGAGTAGATATGAGTGCGTGAGTGAGTAGCTATGGCTATGCGTGAGTGAGAGCTCCTGCGATAATGAGAAATTGATGAACGAGAATTTGAAATATCATTCCCTTTCTCGTCACCCTTGGGTGAAATTCCGTCTTGACCCCCATCCATCCCCTTCCCCTTCCCCATCATGCGATGAGTGGTCAATCATCTTGAGTGGTTTCAGGAGTCTGTACGAATACGAATGGGTGAGTAAGCGTGGGTTGCTCTGAGGAGGAATATTATTATTTTTGGGGGATTTAAAACAAATAAAAAAGAAAACACAACACACCCTGACGAGCGAAGTAATCCGAAAAAATCGCCGGAGACGTGGTTAGTGGCGGATGATTGGCGGATTTTCTGCCATATTGAAACCCCAATTGATGGGCACGAAGCCCCAAACCCCCATATATCTGAACCCCATACTCCCTTACATCTGAGTTCCAGACCCCCATACATCTGAGCCCCAGACCCCCTTACATCTGAGCCCTAGACCACCATACATCTGAGACCTAGACCCCCATACATCTGAGCCCCAGACCCAATACATCTGAGCCATAGACCCCCATACATCTGAGCCCTAGACCCCCATACATCTGAGCCCTAGACCCCCCATACATCCTAGCCCCAGCCCCCTTACATCTAAGCCCCAGACCCCCATACATCTGAGCCAGTATTAATCGGTCTCTTCGAAATGCTGTTCGCTCAAGATTTACTGTCTCCACCTAATTAGGACCTCCTCCAGGCTCTCTTTATTACTCTCCTGGAAGTGGTGACTGTCCTGGTGATGATGATGATGATGATGATGATGCTACTGCTGCTGCTGCTGATGATGATGATGATGATGATGATGACGATGACGACGATGATCACATTTAATATTACAATATTGTTGTTTTCCACTTTTCATTAAATTACATTGCGATAATGTGACAATATAAACAACTCCCGCAACTCCTTCCAGACTTATTCGATAATCTACAACAACATCATGTACCCGATATTCATGCTGACCGCTCCCCTGGTGAGCCTCCTCTGGATCAACACCCAGCTCATCAGGGCCCTCCGCAAGCTTCGTAGGAAAAGGGCAGAGATCAGGAACCGCCAAAGCACCAGACAACAGCAGGATAACAGCGTCACCCTTGTCCTCATAGTCGTCGTGGTCATCCTCATCGTCTGTCAAACTCCAGCTCTGGTCAACCACATCCTATGGACACTGCTCTCGGAGGAGCAGAGATACTGCGGGCGGTTCCAATATTATTTCCAGTAATTGTCCGCGTTGTTGTGATGTTGTATTGTCGTTTGTTGATCTTGTAAATTGTTAAATTAAAACTTAATTTAATTGATTTAATTTAATTTAATTTAATTAATTGACAATATTGCTGTTAATTACAATAATGTAGATCACCTTATCAGTGGAACGTGTAATATCTGCAGTCATCGGAGTAACGATCTCGATTAGTTATAATTACTATTCAAATTATTATCATTGTGATTACTATTCACATTATTATTATTAGTAGTAATAATATTATTATTATCACTGTTATTATTATTACTAATAATATTATTATTATTTAAATTATTATTATTTAAATTATTATTAATTTTTTTTCTTAATAAAAATGTTGAAGTCCTTGAATTAAAGGCATAAGAGCAGTTTATCTTCTTCAGAATCCAGGAATGGCGGCAACTTGGGAATTAATCATCAATCTAAGAATTTAAAATAGAGTTTTAATTTTAATATTATAATTAATTAATCATTAATTAATCATTGATTGTGTAGCGTCCGTAATTATTAGTTCCCATTAATAGTAGTAATAATAATAATAATAATAATAATAATAATAATAATAATAATAATAATAACAATAATAACATTAATAACAACGACAACAACAACAACAACAACAACAATAATAATAATAATAATAATAATAATAATAACAATAATAACAATAATAACATTAATAACAATAACAACAACAACAACAACAACAACAATAATAATAACAATAACTAGTAATAATAATAACGGCGAATCAATCACGTTCAGCCAGGCAATTATAACTTCTAAAAAATTATAACGTATCTAAAAATTCCCAGCGTAATAATTATAGGATAATTATAGCTTCCAGACAAATAATTACACCCAGTAGATCAGAGCACCCGATCACCTCGGACTGTCAAACCCAGTATCTGGAGTTCAATTCAAGTACATGAACTTTATGATCCTATCAATCCGCATCTCTTCATATAACTCTTGGGTGGATTTTATGCTCTCTTATTATTATCATTATTATTATTGTTATTATTATTATTATTATTGTTATTATTATTATTATATAATATTATATAATAATATTATTATATAATAATTTATATATAATTAAAATTTTGTAATTAGGTTATCTTTGATCATTTATCATTGATTATTTATTTGTGATTAAATGTATTTTTGGATTTTTGCACAGTTGTTTAAAAACTTTTAAATCATAATAATTACATTTTCACCTACTGATGCAGTTGTATGTTTTGTCGATGAAATGGAAAATGCTTTGATTATCTTGATAATCAAATGATATTCGTACATTGTATTCGTACAGTTATTTTCATAAAATTTCCGGAGAGAAAAAAAATCAATCGATCCCATTCGTAATTGTAAATTATTAAAATTCAATCTATAATTCACAATTCACTCGTGCACCTGTCGATCATGCATTTACAATTCACCGCCATTCCACCAGGAGAGCCAGTAACGTCTGCGTGGTGATGAACTCGGCCATCAACTTCCTCGTCTACCTGCTCCTCAACAGACGCTTCAGACGCATCTTCCTCCAGTACTTCTGCTGCTGCACCACGGCCCCAGAGAACAGCAACGGCGTTGGCGCCGACGCCACTGTACTGGCGCCACTGGACAAAGTAACCTCCTACAACAATCAGAACAATAGACCCTGCGAAGCCTCGTCCACCATCGACGGCACTGCCCCGAGCCGAATTACTGGAGAGAACGCTCCCTTGAAGGCGACACCAACCGCAAAGACTTCGGGCGACGTGCAGCAGGCGGCAGACGTTCCCCTGAAGCTGAATCCCATCTCAGAAGCGACTGAAAACGAACCCAGTACCACGGAGAGGCAGAGCGGGAATTTGGAGGTGGAAAAATACGAGCTATCGAGGGATCAGGAGGTCAACGAGGACAACATGGAAAGCAGGGCAACAACCTCCTCCAGGTCTGATTGCATCAACGAATCGTCCAAATCCAGCAAGCAACCGCTAATTCACGGAACGTCCCCGGAAAACAAGATGGTCGCCGGAAGTGACAGAACGTCGACGACGGACGACAAATTTCCTGACTCTCCATCTGAAATCGAGCAGGAGTATAACGACAACGAGAACTGCGCGCTCATCAAGTAGAACGTTCGAGTTGTTGTTCACAGTGCTATTAGTAGCTCTTCTTGTTGTTGTTGCTGCCGTTGTTGCTGTTGTTGTTGTTATTGCTGTTGGTGTTGGTGTTGTAGTCATCAGAGTAGCTGTTTCTAAGACACTCAGTTGAATTGATGTTAACCGGATTCAAGTACAGAGGGAAGTAAAAGGAAAAAAATCCGGTTTTTCACAACTTTCGTCCTCTTCCGGAGAGAGGTTGAACAAGTTTTCTTCGAGTACCTTCTTTGGACGTCACTATCATCATAACTATCTTCATCACTATTATTATCACTATCATCATCACCTTAATCATCATCATCATCATCATCATCGCTGTCACCATATTTTTTCGTTTTAAAATTCGTCATTTTGCAGATGTCCTCTTTGATCGTTATGACGATTTAAATGTTTGTTTTTTCATGAAAAACAAAACGAAAACATTTGAGAAGGGCTTCACATTCAAGTTTCGATCTAAGCTTTTGTTTTCAGTGAAATAATAACAAAATAATTGTTCGGTTTAAAAATAAAATATTTTTCTTTCGACAAACTTAGCTTTCAGTTTCGCCTCGTCGACGGATTTTTGTCGAAATAAATCGACAAATGGAAGCAGAAATAATAAAAATAACAAAAACAAACTAGAAAAACAACAATAAACAATAATAATAATAATAACTCCATTTAAAAATCGCTTAAAATTCACTTTAAATTCACCTTAAATTCATTTTAAATTCATCTTACATTGATTTAGTTTTTTTTCCTCCTGTCCTTTTTAAATGATGGATCAATGGATGGAGTTTTCAACTCACACACACACACACACAAGCTGGAACTGGGTGACATCGATTGATTTCTTAAAAGTCCGAGAAGGAAAATCAATTCTCACCGGGGCTGGAGTGAAAATTTTGCAACTTTATAATAATAATAATAATAATAATAATAATAACAAGAATAATTATTGATAATAATATAGATAATAATGATAATAATCATAATAATAATCATATCAACAATAATAATAATAATGACAACAACAATAATAATAATAATACGAGAAGAAAAATAAGAATAACAATAATAATAATGAGAATAAAAAATAATAATAATTAAAAATAGAAAAAAAAACTTCATTTATTTTTCTTAATTCGATTTTTTTTGTCGAAACTTTGTCGTTAAAAGTGTTTGAAACTTCTTAGAAATCAGATAATCGGAGCAGTGTGGGAGATTTAAGATTTACTTTGTTTCGATAACAGCCATCTACCCACCAATCCACCCACCCATCCACCCACTCATTCACCCACCCATCCACCCACTCGTTCACCCTCTCCTGCAACCACTCACCCACCTATTC
>MPNW01000592.1:21539-57603 GCA_011800805.1 Hirudo medicinalis
TAGCTAGTCGATCGTTATATGATATTAATAACCTAATAAAAATCAAGTATCATATTTACCATTGTACAGTAAAACATGAGACTGGCCTCCAACTATGATGTCAAGATCTGGTATAGCTCTGGCTATTTCATTATCTCTCTCAATGCCTGAGTGACCGAGGGCTATGATTATGTTGACCCCTTTGGAAATTAGAGTTTCTACTTCTCTCTTTATTGCAACTATTTCATCCTCAAATGTGATGTTTTCTGTTTATTGAGATGCAGTAACTTGGTATTAATTCAAGAAAAACATGTTTGTTTGCAATTAGAAAATAATTTACATTAAAGGCTTAAAATTAGGGCCGCCGACAGAAATTTCGGACCCCTAGGCACAGCAGCCACGGGCCCCTATATTATGTAAATTTGCTAATGGAAAAGCAAAAAATCAAGGTCATGATTGAAAATTTTAATATTTTAAAACCCGGGCGGGCCCCAATAAAATTGCTGGATCCCTGGACACTTTCCCCCTGTCCTCCCCCCTCTCAGAGGCCCTACTTAAAATTCACCACTTAGATTTGATTTACTTCTCAATACGACAAATGAATAAAATACATATTTTCCCCAAAAAATGTTCACTCATCCTTCTACCTGTACGAGCGAGAGAAACAGCTTTAGGTGTGATGTAGCCGATTATTCCTATCGAGAAACCGCTTCTAGATAAGACAACGTGGGGATGGATATTATTTCTCAAAGTGACATCTACCCCAGCGTTTTTTTCCAGATTGGCGCAAAGTATTGGGGTCTTTGGCTCGTTTATTAGTGGGTCCAAACCTTTTGGTCCATAGTCGAATTCGTGACTTCCCAAAGCCTAAAAATTACTTAAACTTTTAGCATAAAAGTTGACCTTTCTTAATCAATCAAGGTCATTCATTCTATCAACATATTAATTTATTTACAGATTTTACAGATGTGTAAGATTTACATGATTTCTTGTTGGGTGTCTAAAAAGACTTCCTCCTTGCATTAAAACCGTCTTAAAATCAATNCAAGGTCATTCATTCTATCAACATATTAATTTATTTACAGATTTTACAGATGTGTAAGATTTACATGATTTCTTGTTGGGTGTCTAAAAAGACTTCCTCCTTGCATTAAAACCGTCTTAAAATCAATTATTAAAAAGCTTCAACAATAACAAGATCAACTTTTGCCAATGTTCCTCAATAGCAAATGGGTAATGCATAAAGAATCATAATTAAGTACTCCTAATTAGATACATCATCTAGCATTCTAAACAACATTTTGAAATAACATTGCATTGCGAACCATCGCATCGTAACGCATGTGATCAAGAAAGTATCTCGTTAGATTTCCTCGATGGACATAGAACCACAAAGTTCCCTGGTACTGGTCTCCCGCATCAAGGAGCAGAACATTGGTATGTTTCGAGCGAAACTTCTTGACGAACCCGGACCTCCTGACCACTCCTCCATAGCATTTTGTTCTCTTGTCGGTCGGAACTTCATTTTCAACCTTGCACAGCTGGTACTTTCTGGAGAACATTTCAAAATAAGAGTGGACATCGTTCGTATGGAGAATGTGCATTTGGAATGAAGTCGTGGAAACGAAAAAGGCCAGGTTTAACTCGATCGCCATTAAAACCTTCATTCTGTGTCTTAATTAGCGAATTGAACATCTGAATTTAGAAATGATTGAATTCTGCTGGTAATCCAAATACGAAATTAATTTAATGATAAAGTTTCTCGGTAAAGTTTATCGATGTCGTAAATAAATTTACATGACGTCACACGAAATTGGACCTTAAATGAGACCTATTCGTACAGCAACAAAATATTCACTGGAAACCATACAGTGAATTGTTTAAACGCACTTTTCATTAACATATCGATTATGCTTCAGAAGAAGAATCTCCAATTAGTATGAATGAATTGGGAAATGAATATTCGAGAAACTACTTCCATTTATACAGCAGGAACGCAACCCATTTGACCAGCCTCCCGTTATAAAAATTAATTTCTATCCCCAAATATTTTTTTTCTCCACATCCCATCACTCATCGAAAGGAAACGTCAATATTTATTCGTCAATTTAAATTCTTAGATTTTGAGTTAATTACAACATTTTCGTTAAATTAAAAACATCAATAAACTTCTCAAAGTCTAATTTAAAAAACACAAATTTCTGAACAATTGTCAATCAAACAAGTTAACCTTTAACAGAAGTCACTTCTAACTAACTTAAAAGCTACTAACTACTAAACTACAAAAAACTGTTACTACGATGCAAGCAGATTGCAACAAGGATGGAAATAATCGAGAAGAACGCAATTGCAAACGATTGCAAGGCAGTAGTAGGTGTCCCGAAGCCTTTTGCATCGTATGTCTCCATGCCGGTTATCCGATCTTCCAGTTTTGGTTCCACAGGAGAATTATTTTCAAAGTGTTTCAAAATAATTTCCATTTCCAGTATGTCTACGATGGTGATACAATCAACGAATGACTTAAATGACAAGAAGAAATAGGTTTTTAAAAATTTAATAGTCTTCCTTGTGAAGGAAGTTTTTAGTCAAAGAATGATCTATCAAAATTCATTGCTAAGGTTTTGTTTTCCTTACCATAAGATTTCACTTTTGCATCCTTCAGCATAGAATAGCCATCACCACCACCGACTACGAATTGGGGCATGGCTACTTCATACTTCGCTGCTCTATCGACGTCAACGTATTCAGGACATTCATAGCATTTTTTAGCCTCTAGTTTGACTATTCTTTCATCATTAGGTTTACTCAAATCATACTGGACTTTAAAACCTCAAAAATCAAATTTAATATTAATTTAGCTTTTACTCAGTTTACTTTTCGAACTGGCGAGAATGTTAAGATTCGATAAAAACTGAAAACCATATAGTGTGGTATTCTCATAAAAACTTGCAAAATATGCGCGTTAATAATCATAATGTTAGTTGTTAAAAGTTTGATTAATTTATGTAATTTTAATAGATATTAATATTATAAATAAGGATTGTAAGTAATAAAACAATGATTATACCGGACACTTGGAGAAATTTCCCGTGCCGACTTGTGAGACTAAAGTCTTTCACAGAATGTTCAAAGACTTGCAAAAGAGTGGCACCATCCACTGTTACCATAACAACTTTGTTACCAAATGGAAAAACGGATATCACGTCGCCATAATTGATCTCTCCTAATTTTGAAAAGAAATTCTCTTAAATGGTTTTTTTTTTGTACAATAACATTAAATGTGGTCAAGTACTTCCTACAGATCAGAGGTGTGCGAATAAATGGCAATTGAGAACTTACCTTGCTTGAGACCTGCTCTTATGCCGCCTCCATTCATGATTCCTAAAGTGAAATTTGGCCATTTGCACAAATCCTGCAGGACTCTGACCATAGCATCGGCATATAAATTTCCTGGTTGGCAAATAATGACAAGATTGGAGCAATGCTTAAAACTATCACAACTGTACGTAAAGTAAGCTTTGTTTTGTAAGCCTGCAACGTAATTTCCGCATGTAATATCTAGAGATCTCGCAAATTTAAAAAAAATTACTTGAATTTATATTTTGTATTTACATTTTCATTTGCACAATAGCTTTATTAATTGAGTCTTTAATTTAGAAATGTTATTTATTTTCAGCAACTTCAAAATCGTTGAAGAGAAATTTGAAGAAATGCTTCTATGACTAAAGGGCCACAAAATTTAGTCAAAATAGTTCTAATGGTTTAGATCGACATAAGGTTTTGACGGGCGAACATTTGTTTTTAATTATTTTTGTAATTATGACATAAATAATTGTTCAGCTCCAAAAATCGTACTCAAAATAAATTTAAAATTCTATTATTTCTCCATAAAAAGACCCAATTTTAAGTATTTAATCTCTTCAACGCAGATAAAAGAAAAATGGATATCTTTACTATTTCGACATGAGTCTTAAAATAAAAGCATCGTAGAATAATATGTGTCATTGGTAATAGCAATAATATTAATAACGAAATACTTCAGATGAAAGTCTGACCTAGGGAACATTCCTTAATTCTGCAAATTCTGTCGGACGTATCAAACGCATCGCTGGTCTTTCCAACTACAACTGTGGATATTGCCTCGATTTGAGGTTGTAATGATTCGAGGTAAGCTTTTGCCTCTTCATCTAACAAATAAGTTGACTAATCTTACATTATACATAAGGTAAATGTTCATTTTTTCTGATTACTGATTCACCTGTGATGGCACAAGTAAATAAACTGCATTTAAGATTTGAAATCAAAAAATAACAAATATAATGCATGAAGAAATTTTAGGAAAAAGCGGCAATACCAATGAAACGTGTTCACAATTAATACTATTAATATGTCATCCGTTCATCATATCGATCACCTTCTGGAATTTTTTCGTCCATTACAACAGGATTGCCTGACCACTCCGTGAGCTTGCCATCATCATCAAAAGTCACTTTCAGAACCCCTATGTACTTTCCATGACATCCTGCCGTGATAACCAAGGTTTTTCCATCGTTATCATGATTGATGACAATCGGATATTCTGACTCCACTCTGTCATCCTCTTCATTAGTACCTAATTTAAGGGGTAATTTCAGTCTGTAAGAATTTTATAAATTTCGACTGTGTTACTTATTAACTAAGTTAATTTAAAAATAATTAATTTATATGTGAAATACGAGCTCTTTGATATAATAAAGGCTACTTTCAACCTTTAATTTGCAATGAACAGATTTTTCACGATATGATACCAAGATACTTGAAATGTTTCAATCGATAAAGTGTTACCATTATACAGTAAGGTATGGGTGTGCCCTCCGATTACAATATCAAGCTCAGGTATGGCTCTGGCTATTTCTTTATCCCTGTCAAAACCAGAATGACCGAGGGCTATGATTATATCGAACTCTCCGGCAATCTCTTTAACCACTTTTTTTATACTTTCTATTTCATCTTCGAACTTAAGCTTTCCTATATTTGGTAAGATAATTGTGATTGAGAATCAGAATGTAATTTTATTTCCAATCAATTTTTTATGCTTACATAAAACTGATTATTGGAACTGGTTATTGATTGGCAACCAATGTTCCCTCTAACTTTTTACGATGCTGTGCGATAAAATGAAAGTGTGCGCAGAAAAATATGATCCAAATTTTATTGAGCGGCATTTGTGGAAGTCGTGCATTTACAAATGTGTTCAAAAATGTTAACTCTATTGCACGGCAATCTTCTATATCAGGGATCTCCAAAGTATGGCCCGCAGGACTGATGCGGCCCTCCAAGGTCTCTAATCCGGCCCGCGATCAAAAAAAATGAAAATGTGGGAAAACGTCAAAACATGGGAAACATGCATAACTCGTACTAAAACCTGACAATTAGTATGTGCCCAAAGTACTTCTTCGAGAATGCCTTTGACTCTGTCATTCTTGACAGTCATACTTCCTGACTCACAAATGGAAAGAAATTTGATCGAATTTTACAAATGCCTTCCATGTGTTCATTTGTTCATTTAATAAAGTTTGTTTGTGATTTCATTTCTGCTTTTCTGACTACGAATTCGTGCGAAAAGGAATTTTCGAAGTTGAAGTTCGTGAAATCTTGCTACGGATCGGGAATTCATCAGTTTCATGCATCTTGCGGTAGTTAAAAACCGTTTTAATTGATACTGATATTCTGCAACTTGCATTCTGCACTGCATCATGACTGCTTGGCAGCAATTAGCTTGTTATTCGCAATGTTTTTATAAATTGAAAATATTGTTTTGTTTACTTAATGACATCAATGATGTCGGTGAAGTGCCACACATATTTAATTATAAAAACTGCAAATAAAATATAGGTAGATCGAACTTTAGAACAAACGGTGACTTCATTCTTTCGTTTATTGCCAGATTTTCACGTCTGTCAGCGTTGTGATCCAATGCTTGTAAACCGCATCGAGATCAAATCAATAGAATGTTTCCTGATGAGAGAGGGAATTTAATGCACATCAAGTTATCCAAGTGATTTAATTGTAGCCTGTTCCTAGATTTTGTTTTAATTGAGTCCATTAGGCTAAAACCGAATTCGCAGTTCGCATTTGATGCTTTAAATGTACCACAAATGTCTAGCATAATCGACAGCTCTTTCATGCCTTCATCCTTCATTAAATAGCTTATGACGACGTGAAAGTCTGAATTAATCCAGTCTTCACTTTCTCCGCAATCAAAAATTTGAAGTCATATTGTTCACCGATCCTTGAGGTGACACTCTCTTGACAGGGTCCGCATAGTATAACGAACAGAGGTTGCCGCAAGTCGGTCGGGGAATCACAGCACGAGCTACGAGCCCGTGGTCCAGTCGTTGCACCCGCGGCTGCATGCTAATTTCTATAGCATACTTAGCGGGGCTGCGGGTATGTGTGTGTGTGGTTAATTAACGTCCATTAGCGGGGCTGCGGAAACTGCGCGGAGCTATGTAGCCAGTGCGCGGGGGTGTTTCAGCAGCTGAGGGAACATTGTTGACAGCTTTAAATAACTCTTATTTTTACTTAATTAATTAAAATTTTCTCAAAACAAAATTTCATCCAATGACAGGTGCATCACAAATTTCATAGCCGAGGGCTACTACCTATTTTGGAGAGAACTTCAACTTCAGGCGTAAGATAGCCAATTACTGCGATTCTTTTTGATAGGCCTTCAACCACTACACTTTCGTATGGCTTAATGTGATCGAGGAATGTTATTGCAGGATCCCTAACTACGTTAGCGCTCGCAATTTTGACAATTCCATTCAGTAATGGATACAAACCTGTTGGTCCATTGTCAAATTCATGATTGCCCAAAGCCTGTTTAAGAGTTAACTGGTTGAATTAATCATGTTGTTTTAACAATAATTGCGCTTAATGTAATAAATAATTCGTATGATTTCATATTCATGTTGCAGTGAAGCTATAGAAAACATTCGTCTATGGTCAGAGAAGCAAATCGAAGTTTGCTAACTCCTGCGACCGGAATGCAAGATAAGCATAATAAATACTAGGGATATCGTAATATACAGTTTATTATAATAACAATTCTAGACGTGGGACAAAGTACGGAGGTCCAAGTACTGAAGGTCTAAGTTCAATAGCAAGTTCAAAAACACAGGGGTGACTGTTTTGCCGACCACAGCGCGCACGATGAACACTTCCTTCAGAGCTGAAACGCAAGACTGAAGATTGTCGAACTCACTAAAAAACAACGGCTTAATAGTGCTTGTTCTATAAACTAGAAAGTCAGATGACTGCCAGTGAGTTAGAGATGAACTCAAATAAGGTGATTGTGATTCCAATAACCTGTCGTCCAAGTCCAAGATCTGCTGCAGTCATGACAGCCACTCCATCATAGCTGACGCATAGCGATGACGAGAGATCATCATTTGGATCACGGACGGACGATTACTGTGAAGGCAGCCGCTCTGAACCATCCAAGGTAAAAGAACCGAAGTCGTGCCAGGTTTCAGTCAAGAAGAAAACTTCAATGTCCTCGTGAGGTAACATGATCCTGTCGACATTGGTATTCAGTGACTTCACATTAAGGAGGCCAAATGAGAAGTTTGAGACAGCTTTATTCTTGAAGTGACGAAAAGAGAACTTTTGTTATTTATGAATAATCCGAACACAGAAATTTCGTATTTAATGGTCTGATCTGCAGCCAGAAATGCCACTTTAACCAGAGAAAATAGAGGAGGTCTTACTTTCAGCGCCTATAATTCGTTAAATGGGGATTTGGGATAAAAAATAAAAAACTCAAAGATACTTAGAAACAAAGATCTTGATAATCACAAAATTTTAATATTTGTTTAGAATAGTATCCAGTATGGCTTCCATTGCATTGAATAAATAAATATACAATAAAGAACTCTTTCTCGCTTGATATTGGTTTTGTGAAGTTGGTTGATAAATAATAATGCCTACCATAACGTCATATTTCATATGTTTGAGAAAGTGGCTCGTAACATTCCCTCTAAATGTGGTAAACCACAATGTTCCCTGATATTGGTCTCCAGCATCTAAGAGCAAAACATTTTTGTGCTTTGAGCGAAAATCCTTGATAAATCCTGACCTCCTGACCGCTCCTCCATAACATTTGGTCTTCTTGTCATCTGATTTCATATTCTTAATTTTGCATGTTTTAGACATGGCGGAAAACATTTCAAAATGTGAATGGACATCGTTCGTATGGAGAATATAGAATTGCCTTGAAGATTTGGCTACGAGGAAAACCAGGGTTAACCAAAAAGCAATCAAAACCTTCATCGGGAAACTGTTTTGAGTTATTTTGATTCTGTGAAAATTCAATGCTACCAAGCTGAACGTTAATTGGCACGCAGTGTATTTGAATGACGTCATGCAATTTTTTGTGTCAAAGGATAAATTGGTAAATGTATCAAAACATTTGTTGGATTCATCATGACGACGTCTTTTCATTTTAGGCGTTTGTATGATTTTTGTAGAATGGCTTTATTAGTCCTAGAATTCTATTTGACTCTTGTCTTATGTAAATTGCGTCGTACTACTGTGAAGGGTTGATTGACCAGAGTTTTCATCCATTTTGGCGACAGGAAAGCTGTCGTAATGTTTTCCAGGACAATTTAAAAAACGCTTGCAAATTTTTATACCTTTTGGTTATTAATTTAACTAATGATCATATTGAATCAATGGAAAGTTTCTAGACCATATTTATTCTATGTTTTGATTTTCTTACGTGTGAAGCGATAATCAACATTCAGAATATTTGGGGACACGCTCGTTAAATCCAAACTTGCCTAAGACGTTTTTGCGAAAGCTCACTTTGAAATTTTTGTAAAAATGGCAACGACGAGAAAGAAATTGGACAATCGTATCAAAACTCTCATCGAAAACGGGATTGCTACAAATCACAGATCAATATTTGCAATTGTCGGGGATAAAGGACGTGACCAAGTAATATAAGTGCTTGACATTTAATTTTTTTTCAATTTATTTTGTGTCTGCATGTTCAAGCACCGTCAAATGAATTTATCAGATGGCAAATGTGAAAATGCAAGAGGTTCTTTTAATTAAAGGCAGTTGTTTAAATTTCCATTCATTTTAACCAATAAACTGAAACACAATGTCAGCAGCTAACTCTTTGTTATTGTTGCTGTCAACTTAAGTCAAAAAATTTTATTTGAGATTCCCATTCTCTACCACATTATGGCCAAATGCTGCATCAAGCCAAATCCCAATGTTTTGTGGGCATACAAGAAAGAATTGGGATTCAGCAGGTGAACATTTGACCATTTTTGGTGAAGTTTTGGTTTAATTTACATCAAGCATTGATTGTAGCATTTTTATTGATTGTGCTTCTTGAATGCACCTTTATTCCTCATAATCTGTTGATGCAAAGACACACTTCGAAAGCAAACATCACAAACATCCTGCAACAGAAGACATTAACAGGAAATAACATTTTCCAGCAATCGCAAGAAGAGACTGAGGAGGGCGACAAAGATGTTCAAAAGTCGAGTGAAAGATGTCAACGACAGCAATCCTTTTGAAGTGTTCACTGTTTCAACCAAGATCAGATACTGTTACTACAAGGAGGTTCAAAACATTATGGGGCAAACGTACGGAATGTGTATATTGCAGGTATGCCTTGTCGGGTATTGAAGTGCTAAAGGTTGCATTTAGCTGATTTTTATTATGAGGAATATGTTTCCATTCGAATGCACAGAAACTACATCATTTTGCCATTTTTTGTAGCTGCCAAAAAGCACTCCATGATGATGCAGGCTGGGTTACGAACACGACTGTCGCTTTTATGCAATGCTGTTGCATGCAGGAACGCAAACCTTTGAGCTAACTTGCATGCCAAAGTTTAGGCATTTAAGCTTTATCATTTATGTGGGAATTAGATTGTTTCTATTTCATTTGGTTATTTGATTGATTTACCGATTAAAAATAATTGTTTTTGTTGCAATTGTTTCAAAGGACTTCGAGGCTCTCACCCCAAACATATTGGCACAGACGATTGAGACTGTGGAGGGGGGAGGTCTGGTCGTGTTCCTCCTCAGTAGCATCAAGTCCCTCAAGCAGCTCTGTGTCATGAAGATGGTAATCTTGGATGCTCTAATGATTTTAAATTATATTTCAATACTACTCAATTCGACCAATTAGACATTTATCGGAGAGCAGAACGATTCTTATTTTAGGTGTAACAACGAAATTGCGATTCGTCGGCAACGTTTTGTTTTCAGCCGAGAATTACTAGCTGATGTTAATTGTCTGTCAAGTTATTTTTTTAATCAGTTGAATGGGTTTCCTATTACTTGAGCACGTCCCTCTTGTATTTTTCTACAAGCAAGATGTTTGATCTTGAAAACTGTAATTTACATTTCCACGAGGGATTTTCTTCGAGAATATTACGTCAGAAATAATTTCTTCTGCAACCTCACTAAAGATGTGGGATGTTATGAATCCAAAGTCATGCTCGCGATCGACTCGATTGTCGATATTTGAATAACCTTCAATTCACTGCCTTTCTTGTGTCTGAATTTTAATAGCTCTCCACATATGTGCAATAAATAAGGATTTTGTGATTTCGAGTTCCCGCAAGAGACTGGCAAAGACAACGGTCTTCACGCATCATGTTCGCAACCTCGCTCGCACGACCGCAAAGTGCCGACACGAGGCAATGCTCGAACGCACTCGTTAATATATTTATTTGTTATTAAAGATGTTACATAACACATTAACTCTTTATTAGGATGTCCATGCCAGGTACAGGGAGGGATCGACCAACGACGATGTTGTCGGAAGGTTCAACGAAAGGTCGGTTACGCGACGTCTCGACACGGTCGTTATTTGACGTTTCTGAACAATTCTTCGTTAATTCTTGAAATTTGTCTTGATTGATCTTTTTGTAAGTATTAACTTCACATTTATTCTCAATTCTTGGGTAAGACTTCTGCATGTCAATCGATAATGCATTGCAATGAATTGGCAGCGATTGATAATAAATGGAGAGGAGATATTTCATTGAAGAAACAAATTGGCATTTTAACATTTGCTTTCAGATTCATATTGGCTCTTTCTGACTGTAACAATTACCTGGTGCTCAATGATTCGTTGGAGGTCATGCCAATCTCCAAGACTCCGCCCACCATTGAACCACTGCCTCCAAGGGCAAAGGTGAGGTTTTTACCTTGGACTCTTAATGATGGATGGAGGTGCTTGTGGCATCAATTTGTTTTCTTAATTATTTCAAATTAATTATTATACATTAATTAGTTAACCTTAATTAACAGATAATAGAATGTAAACATTTCTTCATCAATATTCGCATGCTATTATAAAGGATGACTGTAATTTGCTGGTTGCAACTTTCTTGGAAAATTTTACTAATATTTAAAATTAGGGAGACATAATAATAATCAGTATTATTATCATGTCAATTGCTCAGGGCTTGAAGAACAGTGAGGAAGATATCGCTCTAAAGGAGTTGACCTCTGCCCTCATGGATTCCACCGAGACGACCCTCGCGGGGACCTTGGTCTCTTGCTGTGCCACTCTGGACCAGGTGGGTGTAAAAGCACACTTCCACTCACATTCCAAACTGTGTTTCAACATGGATAATTGATAATGCAAATGCAGTGCTAGTGGGTCCCCTTCGAGTGCCAAACGATCAATTGCTTGACAACCCGAAAGCCATCTCGATGGGAATAGCTTGACAATGAAATAATAAAACTCAGTGGTAACATTTCAACAGAATTTCTTCCCCTATCAGAACTTTGTGCTTACCATGAGCTGGTTGACCGAATGGGTTGCGTTCCTTCGACGGTCGTAATGCGTCGTGTTCGAAACCCAGCCTGCACTGCCGCAAGCGCCCTTGGGAAGGAATGCTGCATAAATGGTTGACAAGAAGGGCCTCTGACGCTACATTTACAAGAATTAATTATCAAAATCTTTATTGCTGAGAAGCGCTGTTGAAATTTCTAGTCGTTAATAATGCATTATTTTATAATAATATTATAATGTTTATTTTATAATAATGCAGCATAATAAACATTTATTTTCTTACAGGGTAGAGCAGTCTTGAAGATGATAGATGCACTAGCTGACCTGACAATCAACAGCACCGTCGTCATGACTGCAGGAAGGGGTAGGGGCAAGTCTGCAGCCCTCGGATTGGTCATGGCAGCAGCCGTTGCCTACGGGTCGGTGACCAATTGATTATGATTTAATTAATATTCACGACATGATAATTAGGAGGTAGATGCTCCAGCATGAGTCAAGGCAGATTTGAAAGTTCACTGTCTTAAGCGAATTCATTAAAATATTTTATGTTAATGAGTTTGTCCTCTGTGCAACAGCTACAGGAACATCTATGTGACGTCGCCAAGCCCCGAAAACCTGAAGACCCTTTTCGAGTACATCAAGATTGGACTCATCGCACTCAAATATGAGGTGATCCTGTCGTACCATAAAATGATTCACCTGAGTTTATGTTGTACACAGTAATTGAGAAAAATATGTTAAATTTATTGGATTTTAAAATTAGACTCTGCAAGATGAGGTAAGGTTTAAAAATAGAACTCACATTAGAGTTAACCGTCGACAGAAAAACAGGGAGTACAAAGTGATCTTGTCGTCTGAGAAGGAGCTCAGGAATGTTGTCGTGAGAATCGAGATCAGCAGGGATGGATACCACCAGTCCATCGAGGTGAGTGGTATCTCAGACCGGGGTTTGATGCAGTTGTGGCACTTGTTTGGATACAGTTTTTCTGAAAATCAAATTTATTCGGGTTTGAATATCAAGTGACATGATGTCAAACCATCATCGCATTGATGGTCGCACAGTGTGGCTTGGGAAGAGGCCCTAGTGGAGCTGTTTTTACTGGTTAATGTAGTCCCGCTCATGTTGACGTGAAGTTCAATGTAAAGCTCGATCTGATGTTATCATTACATCCTGGTAGTATGTGAACCCTAAAGATCACCAGATGGTGACCCGGGCTGACCTGGTGTGCATCGACGAAGCAGCTGCCATTCCCATGCCCCACATCAAGAAACTCTTCGGATCGCATCACGTCTTCATGTCGTCGACCGTCGATGGGTTCGTTTCTCTACTCGTCTGCCTCACCTCGATTCAGATCATCTTCGTTTTTATGAACTGTGTTACAAGTTACCTTTCCGCACCAGGTACGAAGGAACCGGAAGTACTCTGAGCACAAGGTTCATCGATGTGCTCAAGCAGAGGTGCACTAGGACGGAGAAGGGGGTCGACATGGAGAGGTTGTTGCAGAGACTGAGGACTAAAACGGAGAGGATCTCCCATAAACAAAGTGAGCGATTGACTTTTCAATCGGTGACAGTTTCGATCGTTGCATGATCTTTCAGTGGTCTCTGAGGAAGATAATTACTGGACATGACACAACATGACATGAGCATGCCATCAAACTTAACATGAGATAATTTTCCACAATGTTTAAATTCTACTTCACTAGCTTTAACTAACGGTGGTGGTGATGATGATGATGATGATGAATAGGGTTTTTGAATTCAATTTAATTTCTCAAATGTTCCATGCTCAAATAATTCAAATAATAATTCGGATTTTATGGCATCCAATGTTTTATGGTCCACTTGGTGCATTGATTGATTTTTGACACATTTTCAGGAGTCGAAACCCTGTACGAAATCGAGCTCCAATGTCCGATCAGATACTCCGACAAGGACCCTGTCGAGCAGTGGCTAAAGACCCTGCTCTGCCTCAACGTCAGGGAGCCGCTGACAGCCACAGAAATCCACCCTCCCGAACATTGCAAGCTCTACTACGTCAACAGGGACACGTTGTTCTCGTTCCAGAAGGACACGGAGAAGTTCTTACAGAACCTGGTATCCATGTTTGTCGCCTCTCACTACAAGGTTTTGAAAAATGCATGATTTATTTAATGATAGTTAATTTAATATTTCTCGTTTAAAATTTATTCCATAAATCATTCGGTTTATTACGTTACATGATAATCCGAACGAATGCATTTGCCATCGAACAGTACAGCCCCAACGACATTCAAATGCTTTCTGACGCACCTAACCATCACGTCTTCTGCCTCCTCGGACCGAACGCCAAGAGCTCCAACAACCCGACCATCCTCTGTGCCGTCCAGGTATTCGACCGTTCGTGCATGTTCGAAGATTTAATTTTTTTTTAAATGTAAAATTGTTCTAATATTGTGAATTGGTATTTCAATTTTGTAATTTGGTATCTCAAATTGGTGAACTTTAAACCGGATTTTGTTTCCAAGATTGTTAAGTTTTTTTTGAATGTTGACATTTCAATATGAAAACAGATCGCATTGGAGGGTGAAATATCCAGAGAAGCAGTCAACAACGCACTGAAGAGGGGCCTGAGGGAGAACATTGACACAATTTCATGGACAGTCGACACACAAGTAATTAATCTGATTAAATATTCATGATATTCTCTTAATATTCATGACTTATTCACAAATGTATTAGTTTAGGTTCAAATTATTATTATTATTTTCCTACCTTCAACAGCCTCTGATGCTCTGCACATGGCACCTTACAAATTAACTGTTATTATTATTATTATAATTAATTGAAATTCCTAAAACTAAGTTAAGACTCCTTCAATAACACCAATGTACATCTTTAAATAAAATTATTTATTTTAATAAATTTACAATCTCCATCTTCCAGTTCCCCCACCTTGGCTTCAACAAACGTTCAGGGGCAAGGGTCGTCACCATAGCGACACATCCGAAACTGCAAGGGGTAAGTTTAACCTTCATTTCGTTGAGTCCATGGTAATCGAATTTGTTTACATGTTATTAGTGTTGTTATTATTATTATTATTATTATTATTATTATTATTATTATTATTATTGATAACTTATTACTACATTATTATCATTATCAGAAAGGCTATGGATCTAAGACTTTGGAGTTGCTGATCGAACAACTCGAAGGGCAACTGAACCTCGAGGAAGAGCAGGAGGTCGAGGATGCTAACGTCGTCGTGAATGTCGACGTGAGTGGAAAGTCGCATCGGACGACGAATGTAGAATGATTATTATCAAATGCATTTGACCTCTAACGATCAACATTACTCAGTCGAATGACCTTTCTATTTAGGATAATGTAGGGTAATTAAATTGATTTAAAATTGGCTAACTCATTACAGAGTTATTAATGAGTTAAGGATTAAGAATAGTTTGGAAGATGATGAATGAATGAATGATGTTTGTGGATATGGTCATGGAATTCCATCATTCTCCACCTATGCACCACAAGCACGTGCCACTAATGCAGTGGTGATGGTGATTAATACAGATAATGGCGATTAGTACATCAACCCAGCATCTTTTCAACAGCCGAGTCAAATCATCGACAGCAAGCTGAAGGTCAATGCCAAGTTGCCTCCTCTCCTTGTGAGCGCCAACAAGGCGAAGATCGGAAAGCTGGACTACATCGGAGTCTCCTTTGATGCCTCATATCCGCTCGTCAGGTGCTTGTTACTTACGTTAATGTTGTTGTGATCCATACGATTTATGTTGATGTTGTTTTGAGTTATTTTAATATTAGTATAATTTATGCTAATGTGACACTGTGATTACTCAGCTCCTTATTAATTAATGTAAAATTAAAGGCACAACGTATCAGTAAAAGTGGCTAATAGGCGAAGATCGTTATCAAGATTCTAGTTCTAATTGTTATGATACATAACTATTATGATATTCTTAAAGTAATATGTTATTTTTATTAAATTTAATCTTAATTAACAACATTTTGAATCATTGATAATCTCAGGTTCTTCAAGAGCAGGGGCATGGCACCGGTCTATGTCGACATCGACAGGGTGAGTGGGATTTACCAACCATGATCCACAAAGTTTAGCCATAGATGCACTGGAAAAGATACCTCCAGAACTCAATCAAGACTTAATGATATTTATTAATATCAGTAATACATTAATGTAACTAATCAGCATTCAATTTTATTCATAGAACCTCCTGACTGAAGAACACAGCTGCATCATGTTGAGGTTGTTGAAGCAGAAAAAAATCAACAGATGCTCCCAGGATGATGGCGACGATGACGATGAATGGTTACAGACGATGTTCTCAGGTTGTCATGCCTTTTTCTTGCCCTTGAAAATGCCATCGTCAAGATGGTGTCGAATAAATTAATGTTGTTTGAAATTGAATGTAGCGCATAAATTATTAGTATGCAAATGAGTGACTGTAAACATCTGCCCAATAGCCAACGATGCATACATACATATATAATTATTTTTTGTTCTGTTGTTCTCTGTAGATGAATTTTTGTTTGCTTGTTCATCTTGATATAAAAAAAAGGATAGATTCTATTATTATTTATTTTTGAAACAAAAAGTGAAAATAAAATTTTCTCGATCACATTGTTGCAGTCTTCAGACGTTCCTTTGTCCTGAACTTGAACATGGAGTGCAGGTCCATGCAGTCCTCGACCGCTCTTGCCCTGCTGAAGAACAAGGACATGAAGTGCACGATATCCTCTGGTCAGTTTGGGCCTTCGATGCTTTTTGTTGTTAATTGTTGTTTGTAATTTATGCAACGAATTGCAAAGGATTGATTATTCAGTAATTTGTCAGATTTGAAAGGAGCTATTTGCTTGTTCCAAAATAATGGAATGATTGTGATGATGATGATGATAACAATGTAATAATAGTAGATGATTTTTATTAGTATTATTTTTATTTGGACATGAGGGTTTATTATTATTATAATCATTTTCAATATTATTTTTTATAAATATTTTTATGAGATCCTGTGGTTCTAATAGAAAAGCATTACGACTTAAATCTGCAATAAAATGACTAATTTACTGCTTATAATAATAGCCAAGCAATTCAAACTTTTTCCAGATGAAAGTAGGGATGCAATTGCCCTCCACATGACCGAACACAACCTGAAGATGCTGGATGAGTTCCTGGCCAACAGAATCGACTACACCCAGATTCCGGACGTCATAGCAAAGTTGACCAAACTTGTCTTAGACAGAAAGCTTGAAGTCACACTGGACTCCTTCCAGTCGGTCTGTTGGATTTTTGTCTACGGTATCGAGTGTGCTTGCGATGGAGTGCAACCGAGAATTGTATGTGAAGTAATGTTGTATGTACGTGTGATACGACGTTGCCATCCATATTAATTTTTAAATGTGATTGTTGGAATGATGAGAGAGGATATCTTAATCAGAGCCCATGTTTAGGCCTCCATTGTAATAACAATTAATTATGATAATTAATTAATAATATTAATTGCTATTGTTGTTATTATTCAATAATTTTAGACTCTCCTCTTGGCAAAAGGTCTCCAGAAGAAATCTCAGGATGATCTGATCATGGAACTCCATGCTATCGGAGTAACCATGGGTCATGCAAAGATGTATGATGATGCTCTTGACCTGGCCATAAGAGCTGTAATCAAGGTAGGTTACTAATTTATTTATCAGTAACTCAATAGCATTGTTTTTGTTTTAAAAATCGAACTGAGTCAGTTGGAATGCTACCTTACAATTGATGATGATTATGATATTGATAATGATAATAATAGTAATGATAACAAACACCCATAGGCCGAACGTGTTTTAGAATTTTGCCTACCTGTAAAGAAATGTAGTTGACATAGGCCGACCTAGTTAACATATTATTCGTTGAATGATTAATTACTTAATGATTAATCGATTGTTAATGAGACGCATGACCGTTCATCTTTCAGAGTTTGAAGAAGTGTAAATCCGAAAAACAAAATCAGACTGATGAGGTTAGTCAGATGGTCAACAGACGCATTACCATTAATTTCCTTAAGAATTTCTAAACCATAAATGCTCATTTCCGTAGGTTCTAGACAAGACATCACTGAAGAGGAAAGCAGATGAAGAAAAAGCAGACGACAAAAAGACAAAGAAGAAGAAACAGAATGCAGAATAAATAAATTGTTTAACTGTCTCTTTCCATTAAAAAAAAAAAAACTCTAGCGACTAGCTTTTCGAATGTGCACACTACGTCGAGGTTTGACCATTCTGCTGCAAACTATGCAGCCCTGAAGAAATGCATTTCATAGAAATTTCAATTTTTGGTTTCTTTTTCTGAACTGTTAGCACTACGGGTTCAAAAGGTTAGACACCTCATTAAGATCACGCAAGTTATCTCAGTTCCTGTCCGCTAGATTAGAAAGGCTGTAGCTTTGTTCGAAACCCGGCTTGCACTGCCGCAAATACCCTTCGGGAGGAGAGCTACACAAAAGGCTCAACATAAATGACATAATTTATTTACATTTACTAGTATTCTGTAAAGTCTTGACGTGCTGCTATGGTGCATAATTAATAGCTGACGAGCCATAATCAATTAAGTACCATTCCGCCCCACAATAGACAATTTCATAGTACTATTAGCGGACCGGTCAACAAACACTCCAATCCCCTTTGCTTGAACGTTTGTTCGCTCGTACTGCTACAATCTCCAGTTACAAACATAATTAAAATACATTCGAAACAAATTGTGGAAGGTACGATGGAAGAACCACAGAGATGACAACAACAACAACAATTTCATTCGCGGGAATAAAATGCATCATGTCGTCGTGGAACGTTAACGACAGCACGATGTAATGATGTAACAATGCACCAATTATAATAAGCCATCAAAATGCATCAGCCAGTTTAAACAAGCCATCACCAACACATGAGAGCGCATTACATGCATGCACATTTACAAAAATTTACAGTCGTATTTTATTTTAAAACAATTGGTCCACAATCATCATCATCATCAAGACTGTCTCATTCAATTTCTCCCCCTAGATCGAGGTTCTTGAACTTGTCGACATCGTAGAAGTTGCCCTTGACGACCCTCCCGCCAAAGAACCTCCCGCTCAGGTCAACGACGGCTAAAAATAAACGAGAATTATTAAATCCATTGATATTACACTCGATATTATAGTCAAAGAATAGAAATAACTTAGTAATTAATTAGTAATAATTAGTAATAGTAAGTAATGCTGTATTAAGTAACAGTAAATTGTGTATCATTTTATAGTATAAGATGTGGATATTCATAATAGGGTTATAATGTATTGAACAGCTAGCCACCTTTTATAGAAGCTTCGAGTCTGTCGAACTCCACGAAGATCCTCACAGCTTCTTCTTCGACGCAGTCTTGAATCTGAGATGAAGAACGTAATTTCTGACAAAATTGTTAGGATGATCAACTAATGATCAGCTAACTAGCTGGTCTGAGGTTCAGACGATATCGCCAGCGATATTATGTTAATATAACTGCAGATATTATCACTAAGCGATTAAAACAAGTCGATGTCATCCTTCAACTTTTGAAACAAGACTCACCTCATAGATCATGCACTTGACGACCTTTCCGTACTTGGAGCATTCCTCGGAAACTTCGGCTTCCAACATGTCGTCCACTTCTCCTGGGCCGACCATGTTCTGGAAAGAATTATTAGGAAAAATCATACGATGCCATGATCGCTTAAATATCTTGAATTAAGAATCGAACAATCACTATTATTTACATGTCACAGACTCAACGATAACACTAATGCATGATAGAGAGTGGGAAAATGAATGTCACTGTAAGTTTGCGTAGAACATATTACGCTCGCAAAACTGACCACAATCGATTTATAATTTTCAAATAAATGAGCTTAAAATGATCCCGTGAAATGAAACCCACCCTCAGGACAATGACTTTTGAAGGATTCCTCAGGAGATTGGCATTGCTGGTCTCAGCCCTTGGCACACTCATGTCTTGCGCTGGAAATATTTCCAAAGGAGCAATTAAATAGCTAATTCATCTGAAATTACTTCATTAGATCATTCCACCCATCAACCATTCATTCATCATTCCACCCATCCATCAATCATTCATTCACCCTTCAATCTGCCTGTCAACAACTGGATACCAACATTTATGGAGATCTTTCTCGTGGATGATTTTTCCAATCTTCTTGCTGGTCTTCTCAACTTGTAGGGCGATACTCATGCCCTGCTCCTGCCTGCCCAGGCCCTGACCCTCCTTGTAGCCCATTCGAGCCATGATCTTCGAAGCTATCGACCCGCTGGATTGTGAAATAATTTGATTTTAATGGCATTGCAACATCATAAGATAATACATTAACATGTTAGATTAATCCTCAGATTAGTGGATTAAGTAATAATATGTTGGGATTAAAACTATCAATTAGAAATTGTCGCCAATGTCTGACTCACCCCATGCCAAACTTGGAGCCAACGGGATCTGGTTTGTTGAGAATGGGGCCTGGAATCAAAATTATTGTGCCAACATTTTAAGAGTGAATCTAGTGGATTTTTAAAATATTACGCTAACTTAAATAATTTGAACCAAAATGCATGATATTCATAAAATCCATTCAGTGGGACTTAGCGTGATTAAAGCTTGCACAAAAAAAAAAGCTAAAAGTTATAAACTTGTTTCCGTACCATTCATTTCAGTCTCCATCAGAGACTGTGGTGGTGCAATAGCAGCCTTCTGAGATGCTGTGAAAAAATGTTGTTTGTGTACAAAAGTATTTCTGACGGAGATATGTTGTTTCCATGCCGACAGAAGAAGCCATGCCAGCCATGAAGCAGATGATTGAAATATCAACAGAAACTGGCGGCATCGTTCGTTCGTCGGACCATCAGTCACTCAATCAATTTATGAAGTTCAAACAGAGTGCAACCTTTCTATGACAACAAAGCAACGACCACCGACAAGACTCAACCAACAACTAACACAACTCGACGGGTTTTTCCTCCTCTCTTTTCCTCCTCCTTGCTCCATGATCATCATCATCATCATACCTTGACCTCTTCCTGCTTTTAAATCAAGTCGAAGTTCAAATTATAGGCAAATTCAAATCAACATGGCAATAAAAAAACATCATCTACGTCTGTAAAAATCATTCGGGAGCTCACCTTCCATCGACAGGGTTGTCGTGACTCCTCCAGCCTGACGGCCGACCTCCCCTTCCGAATTCGTCATCGTGTCGATGGTCGTCACTCCTGTGCCTTCTCTCTTCTCGTCTGCTTTTCCTGATCATGAAGCAGTTTCATTACCAGAACAAGTTGAAAAGCCAAGATGAATCTTAGATACGACGCTCCATTGATCGGAGACTTTTTAACGATCCTGATAAACAATTGACAAATTAACAATCGCATCACCACCTGTCGACGTCGTCTTCGTGGTCTCGGCTCTGCTTCCTCGACTTCGTGAGCTTTTCGTAGTCGTTCGGCTTGGCGGGATCGTACTCATCAACTACTCCAGTGAATCCAATGTCCCCACCCACAATAAACTGTGGTCCAATCATTCCTGTCTCGATAGTCTGCAGACGAATGCAATAAACACCACAATCAATGATTATCATATCATTATTGTATTCAGGACATTTCACTCAGATAAAATGAGATTCTAAACTTGTAAAACTTATTTTAAAAGTAAAAGTTATTTTTTTAAAATTTAATAATTATATCATCAACTCAAGTGTAGAACTGACCTTTGTGACTTGAAATGCAGGTTGCGTTGGTGCCTCATCAGTCCTCTTATTTTTTAAAACGTTGACAACTGGCGCTGGGATGGCTATGTTTTTCTTCTACACATCCAACATTCAATAGTTCGTTACGGGATTATATTGGAATATTTGTTTTTTGTGTGTATTATTAAAACTCAAATATTAGAATTAAACTCAATTCTCCATTTCAAGAACCTTGCTAATGTTCTGCAACATCAACTTTTTCTCTTGCAACTGTTTCTGTGTTTCCAACAACTTTAGACTGGAGCCCCAACCAGCTAAAATCATTTAAATCAAGAAGCACTTTATATTTTTATGCACAAAAAACTCTCGAGCATTAAAAAAATGTCTAATTTCCAAATGAATTACATACAGTTTGGAATTGATCACACAACTGTAGTGAGTTTCCTTGACTAAGCTCTCAAGCAATAGCAGCAATTTTTAAATGTAATTTACTAGGTATGCATGCAAACTAAGAACATGATAATATTCTAGGAAAGCATTAATCAATTCTTTAACATCCAAAAAATCTGACATAGCCTTAATTGGTTTAAAATACATTAATACAGCTTCAATTTTTAAAACATTTTAAATACTAGCAATTTATGACGATTTGACAACTAAAAAATAGAGCTTTGTGAGCCAAAATGAGTCTTTTATAATTCACGAACCTATATCTGCTTTGGTCGAGGCAACAGATTTATCTTCAATATCTATACCATCGTACAAAGACATTTTTGTTTATTTTTCGAGTACTATGCAGAACCTTTTCGAGTGGACTGATAGCCCAACTTTATCCTGACCTATCGCTCGGTATTCATAACAAAAACACCAAAATGAACTTCAAAATTACATTTAATTTGATATGCAATAAATTTAAAAATTTATCGTAATTTTATTATCCCCAGTTATATTTTATTACGTTGTAACGTCGAAACTAAAAAAGAATGGGGCTCTTATTTAGTTACCAGCAACATTCTGATCCCGACAACTGTTACGAAGTTTTATGCTATCTCCAAAAGATTGACAAAATAAAAGAAAGGCGCTTAGATGCTTTGCTCCCATGGCTGTCAGTTGAAAATATCCCGGTTTTACAATATTATAATAGTATGCATTTGATAATGTTAATGGTTTTGTTCTTATTATTTACATTGTCATACCATTGAAACACATTGTATTCGATGTATTCTTCAGTGTTTAATTAGACACTATAAAAGATGCGCCACACATGATCTTATAAAATATTAATTTTATCACTGGCTTTAGCTTATTGTAGGGTAATCGTGATGATGGAGATTAACGTGTATTTTTAATCTGTTATATATCACAGACGCATGATCTAATTTCTAAACTGTGGATCTTAATCAACTAGCCAACTTTATCATCACATGACACCACTACTTTTCGCGAAGCACCAAATATTTACAAGCAAAAGTATTTTACTCAGAATTTTCAAACACAGGTTTATGAGTTAGGATGGTCTAGGAAAGTGTTTCGTCACTTTGATAAAACAGGGCTGGGCATTTAGCATAGAATTTCAATTTTAACAGGATTGGTCAGGCCAATATAGTCGTAATGGAACTTTTATGTTCGACAACTGCTCTTCCACCCATTTCAACACTTTTCAATTTATTTTATTTCAAAGTCAGACCTAATTTTCTTGTCCAGATCAGACAAATGTTTGAAGAAAATAATTAGAGTCTAATTCAAACGTCCAATTAGAGTCGCCATCGATAATAAATTGCGTATAATTCCACCCTTCTCCGAACAACAAAGGATGGAATGGAATGCGCCTGAGACGATCCTTTGACGCTTAATTACCAAAATTTTACGCTTCCTTGCGCATCGCACATGTCGTCACTCAATTGCACCTGTCGCTAATTGCACCTGGAATTTGCACGAGAAATTGTTCGACTGCTTGAAAAAGTTTCAATGCGAAGAAGATGGCGAACTTGCTTGTTTATTTTTGTTCGTCTCAAAGATGAGGAAAAGTCCCAGTATGACGAAGACTATGACAACCACCAAAACTCCAGACAGAACCACGGACAGCTGCTCACTAGCAAGAGGATGAGAGTCCCGCCAAGATTCTTCCTCGATATCGGAATGGAGAAAGCGAGAGATAGAACTCCAGTTAGGATTGTCGTCGCTAAGCCGACACCATTTGTTGTCAGAAGAGACATTGAAAATCATCCAAGCAGAATCATGACCTCTGCAGGCCGTCAAATTAAGGGCGAAATGTCTACATGCTCCCAGTCTCTTTAGCAGTCGGAGAATACCAGAAACCTCGTCCAACAAGAAGTAACCTTCTTCATTTCCTGAAGCAATGGCGAAGGTTTGGTTGAACGTGGAGTTGCCATCGTACATTCCCATCTTCACAAGGACTGCTTCAGGAGACCAGGTATCACCGACTCTGATGTTTGCCCTATCCGGATGGACGCGATAAATTGGCGATGATCTGAAAAGATAGAAGAGGGTGTTGTCGCCGGGATGAAGGACGTGAACTATGACTTCTGCGGCAGAAGCTGGTTCGGTCGAATCGACCTCGAACACGCCAACTCCTGCTTTGAGGTACCTCGGCTCGCTCAGAACGCTGGCTGTCCTCAGCAATCCAGTCCACTTTTCGAGATATAAATAACTCTCTAGTCCGTTTCCATCGATGAAGTTAAAATAGAATGAATTGTGAGGAGGCGAATCCCTGTCCTGAGCCCTGAGTTTGCCCACCAGTTGACCCGAAGGTTGGTTCGTTTGGATGTGAAAGACAAACATGTCTTTGTCAAACCTTTATAATAAGTTCAATTTGAAGGGTAAATATTAAACTGAATCTTAACTGAATTTTTAATGTCGTTCATGTACTTGTTATCATGGCCGCCGTCAGAAATTTCGGGTCCCTCTGTTATGTTAATTTGGTAATGGAAAAGCAAAAAAAAAGGTCATGGTTGTAAAATTTTCATATTTTGAAACATGGACGGGGCAATGACCCCTCTCCCTGGTTGTTATTAATAAAAATATGAAAATAATATATATTATATAATAATTGTATTAATTATACAATATATTTTAATATTATGTTATAATATTGACAATAATATTATTATTATTGCTGCTAGTTGTTGTTATTGTGAGCTTAACCTACCTCGGTCTTTCATCGTTCCGATCGACGACATTCACTCTTACAGGAACAACTTCGGTACGTTCTGAACCGCTCTCAATGGAGACCTTGCACACCAACGTTGGCGTCCTTTCGTGGTCAAACATCTTCAAGTGTCTGATCTCCCCAGTCGTCCGGTTAAGACTGAGGAATTCACCACAAGCTCCGCCATCGACGAATCTAAATGAGAGACGATCGTTTCTCGAGGTCCTTAATACCAGTAGAGGATTTGGAGACAAGAAGTTCTCCTCTAAGGAAACGTCGAATCTCCTTTCTTCGACGCCGTCGTCATCATTCCTTCTCAGTAGAATGTTTATGTTGACGATGGTCGTTAATCGAGGCATCCCGCAATCGGAGCAGGACACCGAGATACTGTTCGATCCTGATGGCATGTCCTTCAGCTCCCTGGTCGTGACCAATTTGAACTCTGACTTGTAGAGACGCACGACTTCGAAGTATTCATTCATGGCTTCACAAGCCGCGCGTCCACACGGTCCCATGTCGTAATCGACGACTGAGAGATGTGCTACAAACGTTCCGACCTTGAGGAACAATAAACAAGTAATTTAATTAATACCAGTACTTTATTGAATTAGTGTTCTTTATTAACTTTTATATAATAATAATAATAATAATAGTATTATAATACTAATAATAATCTAGTATCAAGTTCTTTTCTACAGACTCATATGGCTAGCTTCTAGCGCAGTTAAGAATGGTTTGCATCTAGACTCAATTGAATCCCGATACTCCGTTACACTTGCCTCGACGTCTTCAGAAACCTCGGCATAACCACTTGGCGTCAGGGTGGTGACTGTGACGATGGGCTGGTTATCGTTGACGTCTTGAATATGAACAAGAACAGAAGCAAACGACTGCAGAGGATCGTTGCCATTATCTTGAGCAACAACGGACAGAGATATCGTTGAATAGCCCTTTTCATAGTCAACATCTCCCTTCAGATACAACTGACCAGATTCTTCGCCTATGCCAATGAGATATCCAAATTCCTGGAAGGAGTTGAACGATAGATTGTAGGACACCTGTCCGTTCGTTCCTTCATCCCTGTCTTCAGCGTGCAGATCCAGGAGGACGGTTCCAGGCGGCGTGTTCTCCTCTACCCAGAGTTCGTACATGTTCTTGTCGAACTGGGGCTTGTTGTCGTTGGCATCCAACACCAAGACTTTGACGCTGAGAACTCCTGCAAGTAATTTTTTGTTCGAACGATGGTATTTGTTCACCAATTGTCCGATGTTCAAGGAACATAGCTGTTGCTTGTTTTCTTTTACTTTAGACATAAGAAATCTAAAATCACTAAGCGGTTGATTGACTAGACATGAGAATACTAATATCATCAAGTAATTGATTAAGTTAATTAAAATAGTGCTAGACTCAAATGTCGACTGAAAGCAGTAATTTACCAACCGCTCTTGCATGGCTGTCCCCCATCCAAGGCCACAACAACGAATTCATAATTATCTTGTTTTTCTCGGTCTAATTTTTCTTTCAAAACGACGCGAACTTCGTCAATACCTGCATCGTTCCATGACTGACGTCTCTTCAATTCAAAAGGAGTCCCACGAAACGGAATGATGTCATAATTCTGGACGGAAAACCTTCCGCTATCGTCGTCGGTGGCCGTCGGAAGGAGAAAACTCGATCCTTCGTCAGAGGATTCAGAGATCTTGTGCAGAAAAGCAGCGCACGGAAAGACTGGTGAGTTGTCATTGACGTCGGTTATTTCAATTTGAACTTTCAGTATTTGGAAGAATCTTGAAAAAGTAAACTTTTAATTATGTGAATTAATGAATGTATGTTGCATTTAATGTTTGTTATAAGTGGTTTTTATGTTCGATTAGCATAAATAAATCACTGCCGGGGTTTCCTGCTTGGCATTTTGTTGAAATTCTGTGATAAACATGATTTCAACACATTTCATGAGTTCATGAGAGAAAGTGCCAGGAAGTAACATATTCAAGCATTCATGAATGAAACCACGATTCAAAATTAGTGAATAATTTCCCACTAAGCCTCACTTGGCAGGCTGGACGGCAACATCCAGTCTGACGTAACATTTTGAAGGCGACTTGGGGCACAGGACCTCCCTGTCGATGACAGTTCCAGTGGTAACGATGCCCCGTTCATTGTGCACTTGGAAAAGGGTGAAAGTAGAATCAACAGATGATGAGTTTGCGTTGCGATTCTTAGTGAGGGAGTGGAATCTAAGCTGCTGCAGAAGACTGGGAGAATATTTGAGATCCAGTCCAAAATCAACAACTAGATTACCAACAAAATGATCAGCGGGTAGCTCCTCTACCACCTGGTATTCAATAAAGTGGTCCGGACTGTTTTGGTCATCGTCGGAAAATATCAGACATTCTAGGAGCAGTGCTGAGAGACAGACGAAGACGAGGGACAGGATCTTTGTCATTCTTATAATCGCACTATCGACTCATGACTTGGGCAGCCACAAAAGAATAGAGAAATTTCTATTTCATAAATTTTTAAGGGCAATTAAGTCGTCAAACGCTCGTCAACCGTCTTATGCATCTAACTCCTATTCAAACTTGCATCTGCCGCTAAAATTCAAAATGCATGGATTTATACTTTGTCGCGTGCGCCCGCCGAGTCAGTATTTGCGTCACGCACGGAGTGGCGCTAACGCAGAGCCCCGACAGGAAGGCAGCCAATCATACTAGTTGATCATGACAACGAAATGAAACTTGTCAGCAGGTTATCACGAAGCATGTCGTGAGAAGCAGGAGCAACAATTTCTTACATTGAGCTACATAAATTTCATTCTTCGTCATTGTTGCATGACTTTCGGAACGTGAAAAATTGAATAAATGACCAGCACCACCTAACAATATACTGAAAATTAATTGATAGCATAATGTTAAATGTAGAGTGGTTTAAAATGAAGTGATTAAGAGTGATCACGACAAATTTGTACAACTTTATTCTTAAATTGATGGATTTTCAAATTATCCAAACACTGACACCAAATTACGAGATTGTACGCCGACATTATCGTCGTAGTCCAAATTACTAGACTAAAATCTTAAGAATTCTAACGTGTCGAATCAAGGTACATGAAGGCAATTTACAAAAAATAATCAACATTTATTGTTCAAGCTCTGCAATTGAAAGGAAGGCACTTAATTGAAAATAACATTACATTCCATTCCATTCCTTCCGTTGAATCAGTGGATTCATTTAATAATCGTCAAGGTCGAAATACTCGTCGTCATCCAACGGCTCCAAGCTCTGGAAGTCAACCTTGTATCTCAGAATACCTTGAATTAGTTAGAAAATAAGTTAAGTCATTTTATGAGAAACGAACCGTGCAGTTCGTGTCGATAGTACTTTCATATCTTGCACCTTATCACTGCTATAAATTCAAGAAAGAAATGCAAGAGTGAACCAACCTCCAAGGCCTCCAAAACCTTTGACATACTGAACACCCTCTTCTGACCTGTCACTGACAATCTCCAGTTTGGTGCCAAACTCCTTGTAGTGGTTGGCAAACCATTCGAGCAGAGACTGGCTTTCCACGAGTTCCAATTCAACTCCAGTCTGAAATGAACAGATTATACAATTATTTAATTATGAATATAATTCTAATATAAATATCTATATTGTGTACTTACGGCTGCATCAGTGAAGTTGCTCTTGTCCTTTTCTTGTTCCGGTTTCAAGAAAATAACATTCTCCTCTGAAAATAACAAATTCAAAATATTAAGCATTTATCATACTTAAATGACCGGTTCACCGAATATTCGCAAATTATTCCTCACCACCAGTAGTTGGGTGTCTGAGCACATATCGGATGATGGCTAAGTTCTCCCAGACGATGAGGGTTTCCACGGCTCCCATGTCCAGAGCCTTCAGAGTATCTACAACTCCAAAGCAGTATTTGCCAGAATCCTGAGACACTTCGTCGAAGTACTTTTCTGCAAGAATTGTTCAAATTTATAACAAAAAACACTATTAGCTTCACGATCATCCATCAAACTGTAGTATATTTCTACAATAGATCTTTCGAGTGATTATAATTCAACAACCTATTAATTTCTTTTCCTGGATGTACTTAACATTCGTAAGTGTTTCCGAAGACAAGTCAATGGCCTGGTTGAAACCATTCTCCCCCCCATAAGAAACATCAACGATCTTAATGATCTTCGCTTGGAGGCGCTACGAAAATAATAAGTATGAGCAAGGTGAGTCGTATTTGGGAAGACATTTTTCTTCGATTTACCTGATCAAACATGTCTGATTGACCGAGTTCTGTCTTGAAATCAGCCGATCCTGCCAAAACGAGACCTGATACATTTGGCTTGTCGTTAGTGATGTACAGCTGAACAGCGACTTCAGCCACCTTCCTGACGTAGTTGTGTCGTTTTTCCATCCTCAACCTGGCAAACCTCAAAGCTGACTGACCACCTCTACCTAAAAAGTGAAATTAAAGATTGTAGTTCCATTCATAACAGTGGAATTTCAGTTAATACCAACCGTGCTTCTTCGGAAGATCGACAGTAAATTTGTGAAGAACTTCTCTCGTATTTCCCGAAAGTGATCCAAAGAGGGCACAGTTACCGTCCATGATAATGAATCCAAACTTGCTGTCATCGGCCAAAAGTGCAGTCAAAGCCTACAACAAAATTGTAGAAAAATATAAATATACAGCCGGATTACGGTAAGTACGATAATCTGAGATTTAAAATGAAAAAGTATAAGAGACCTCGGTGTGGAATTTGTTGTCGCACAAGTACAACGATGTGTTGATGGGACGGAAAGGTTCGAAATCTATGTTGACTTTCTTCTCTTTGCCTTCATCCGTGAGGATAGTACCACAGTAGCATACCAGTCCATTAGGCGGCACTAATAACATAATATATATGTATACATAAGCTTTTAGCTGCGAGAAGTAACTGAATGAAACCTTTAGAGTAGAGTTTTAGTCTCTGTTGAACTGAGGTAATGGCACCGAGAACGGATTGGCGATTTACTCGACTTTTAATGTTTGAAGCTGTACCAAATTCGTCGGCCAACATTTTACCAATTCTGGCAATTTGATCTTTGGGAGGAATGATCAGGGAAATCATGCTTGTGCCATTACTGCAAACGAAAATGTATCTTTTGTAAACGTGTCCATACGGCAAGCTATTAAGGTATTTGATGATGATTATTATTATTTACCCTCTCGCGGCCTCGAGACTTCTGATTAATTTTTTAATCTTCCACATTTCAATGTTCATATCAGAACTATTATCACCGTCAGAGGAAGCCATCTTCAACAAACAAATACATCGTTATTGAAATGATACAACAGTCTGCGAAACGAGCTACAGAGATGAATGTATGCGTACAATAAGTTACCAGCGGTGTTTATTATTACGCTTTAAATAAAGAATTGATAAAAGTATATTATGCGTGATAATTCAGAAAAATAAAATCGCGAGAATATTAAACACGAGAGCATATTGGGAATAGTTTCGCCAGAACTAAATTTACCGATTTACCTTATTGGATTCTTCTTTATCAGAATATTCACAATAAAACTATACAGCGATGTATTCAAACAACAAACGTTCCCCACACAGGTGGTATTGGCTTAAAGGCGATAATAGTGACGAAATGATGCTAGCCAAGGCTAACCATACCAAAGAAATTTAGGAAGATCAACAGTGCAATTTTTACTATTTTCAAAATAATTTTCCATTTTCATTGTGCAAAAAACTCTAAAATTCGAATAAATTTAAAATTTAACGGTCATTAATATTTTGTCCTTAAATAAGGATTCGGCACATCTGAACAAAGTTTCATTGCTGTCAAAATGCTTCTTTGTCCATAGTTCTTGATGAACCTTATTCTTATTATCGTCCCGATGATAAATATATTAAACCACGCCCCCCTTTTCTAATTGGTCTGTACTTTATTCGAGCGGAAGAGCTGCAGAACTTGGAATCAAGATTATTTGGTCACTGTACGAATAAAATATACGTGGGACATTCACAAGCGGCAACACAGTTCACAAATTTAGCCGAATTTTAACTTTCATTGAATTTCTCTATATAAAGTAATCTATTCGCTCTATTTTGGCGACCACTAGTAAATATTCAACATTTTGTAACGGACGTTAATAAGCAATTACCTTTTACCCCACTTAACAAAGTAAACTGCAAGTCGATTAAGTTCCATTATCGAAAACCAGGGCTCAAATAATGAAGAAATGAAATTAGTCAAGACCCAATCGTTCCAAAGAATGTGAGGGATGTTAATTATTCGTCAAAACCTTCAGAGAAGAGGCGCAGAAACACCACCACTTGATCATATCTTACCCATATTAGTGACAAGCGTGCATTTATTGCTCCATGATATTAAGTCTCTTCTCACATCAACAATACTTCAATTTTCCAAGTCAGTGCGCATGGTTTTTCCAGGGAAGGTTTTTCAATTCCATAGTCTACACATTCGTTCAAAACACAATCATATGTGCCACAAATACTGCATTTTACAAGAGCATTTACATTTATTAAAAAAAAAAAAAACTTTATAAAACTAGAAAGCTCCAAAATTGCATAACTACAATTCTATTTTTGCCTTGACAATTTTCTGAGACATTTCCTTGACTTTAGCTGCAAGTTCATTAAAGTACTCGTGCTGCTCTTCTGTCCCTTGGAGATTTTTCAAGTCCACTGCAAAGTCGTTTAATTTGGAGAGGGAGTCGGGGAAATGGGAACGGCAGGTTTTAAACCATGCTGACATGGCGTTTAAGACACTCTCACTTAAGTTCAAATCATCAATCGTCAGGAATTGCAGGAGCAGCTGACACCAGTCCGTCTTCATGACTCTTTCCACCAGTTGTACCCTGAGAAGAAATATTCCATGAAATGATATTCCATGGATGATCAGTTACATCCAAATATGATAATCTCGTTCATCTAAATGCTCACATTGAGTACTGATTTAACTTTTCCTTTTTGAGATTCTCACTCATATATTCATCCTTTCGAGTGTATTCCTGAAAAAAAAACTAATTCAGTAAGATCTGCAATGATTACCTAGAGTTGTGTTGGTCTGGAATCGAAGCAATAATTTCTAATTTTTAGAAGCAAATTCGATGGAATCGCATTAAACACAGAAACTAGAATCGAGCGAATCTATTTCTCAAGTCAAGCTAACAAACTGGATGTAAATCAGAAAGGTGGTAATTTTAAAGAGATTTTAAAATATGCATTAAGTTGAATAAAGTTGCTTAATGAAACCACTAACCTGCTCCTCTAAAAGGTCAGAAACCATAGAGATGACCTTGACGGCCACCTTATCACCAACTGAACCACTTTTTAAAAGCTCCATGATAAAGTCAATGCCACCAATATCACCAAACTTCTTCTGGGCAAATGGGAAGTTTCTGATAGTGGCAGAGAGGGCATGGATGCCAAGAGCTCTGACCTTAGGAGAGGTTGCTGACATCATGACCCTCAGGCACAATTCCAAAAATCCCTCCTTTAAAGCAGCCACTTGAGAGTGAGGATTGCTGTTGGGGCAAACATCATCACTGGAACTAACAAATCACATTGGTCCCATCGTCATGTGTTGAACTCGTTGGTGCAACCAAGAACTTTGGGGATGCAGTAGTTACTGTTGAGTTTGCTAAAGTTAACCTCAAAAAAATTGGTGCCTCACCTCTGCACGGCAGCTGCAAGGACCAGCAAGGAAGAGCTTTGAAGGTCTTGACTGGTTCCGTTCAAATCTCGAGCGAGAAGAGACAAACCTCCAACGTCAACAAATAGATTGGCATTGTCAATCTGAACAAGCATTGTCAATTTGAGATTAGGCACCATAACTTCCGATTATAAGCATAACATTATATTTAATTAATGATTACAATCAGGATAAAAAAAAATCACTATGATAATGAAGTGTAATAGAGACTTTGATGTCTTTGCATCTAAGAGTAATTGTGTCTTAGATTATATGCACAGGTGATTATTATGTGTACAACTTGTTCAATGATCAACACACAAACACAACGTTCACACCTGATGCAGGTAATACTCTAGACTATCCAAAATGTCCAGCTTCTCCTGTTCAGAGAGATCTGTGCTGTTGTAGCGACTCAAAAGTTCCTTGAGGATCTCAGAATCCAACTTCACGTCCACGTTCAGGTCTTGAAACTCCTTCTTGAGTTGGTCCATGTTTCTTAAGTTGGTATTTGACTGCTCCTTGAGTTCCTGCTGTCAAAGAGAAAAAGTTTTAAAGCCAATGAACCTCTTAAAGTGTTTTCATCATTATTATTATTGTTATTATTATATTATTATTATTATTGTTGTTGTTATTATATTATTACTGATAGCACAAATGATACCTCATGCACTTTGTCACCTTTGAACTTCTTCAAAATCCTTTTCAGCTCAGCTTTTTTAAGAAGATTGTCGTCTGTCAAACAAATTTCATTTCAAGGAACAATCATACCCATTAGGTAATAAAACTTATATTTTAATATAATACAACATAAGAGCAATCGTTCAAATGATTAAAAACAAGTTACCATGCTTGACAGGTTGGCTCAGGTTTTCAATGTCTGGCACTTGAATTCCCTGAACAACATCACAATATTATAAAACAAAAGGATCCAAAAAATGAAACATGACATTGGCAGGTTGGTAATGAAATCATATTCAAATCACAAATCAAAATTACATCTTGTTCGTTTTTTAACTCTAGTAGGGAATCTTCTATGAGAGCCTTCAATGTGGAACTTAGCGTTTCCTCTTTATCTAGAGATGGAAAACAAATTATTTTTAGTTACTTAAGTTATCTAAACTAAACTGAAATTTTAGTTTAGATCCAATTTGTAAATGTTAACCACAGTTAGCTCTTCTAAATAAATTCACCTTTTTTAGCATAAACATCTTTTTCTTCTTTTAACAGCTTGGCTTCCCTCAATCCAGTTTGCAGATTCATCCGAACATGCAGGCCAGGAGGAATGATTTCATCTTTGAAACAATTAAATATTAAATACATGCACTTGTACATCATATAATATAGTATCGGCCTTATAAATACGGCAGACCTGGTTCTATAGTTTTCCATTCATGAGATGGTTGGAAGATTTTCTTATCCACTTTAAAGTTAATGTCTGGAGAAATTATGTTCTCTTCAACCTCTAGCAAAAATTAAAAAATAAATAAATAATTATTATTCCATGTTATGACAACTCAATAAATTATTAATACAGTATAGATTGTAATATGAGACCTTGGGGCATAGCTACAAGCGCCTGTTTTCCGTCTCCACCATTCTCCAGGTTAATCTCAGTGTCTTCGTTCAAGCAACCGACAAATTGTAAACCAAATACGAAAAAATGTATGAAAAGAAACTTCATTGTCCTCATCACTGCTTCAGTCACCTCTACTCAAATAAAACTACACCAATCGCATAGCTCCGCGCTTCCCTGTTTATGAATATGAAAAGTGGCTTCTGATGAAATTTTGTTTTACATTAATCAATTTTAAACTACATTTAAATTAAATAAATTAAAATATAAATTTATTAGGGCCTCTTAAAGATCATCTAGTAACGAGGCAAGAGTATCACAAATCTAAAAAAAATGGTCTCACATGTCTCACGGAACAACCTTTTAATTATTATGTTGTCAATAAATAGTTTAATTGTATGAATAACTATTGCTTTAAAAAAATATGTCATCCCCTCTCATTATTTTTTGTTGAAGTCACTAAATACCTTTTGAATTAAGCCATTCTAATCAAACTCTGTATAGTTATCGTCATCGTTATCCTCCCCTTGTCAGGAATTGTCAAACTTTTTCAAGCCCCTTCCCCTTATGTTGGTGACATAATTTATGGAAGGCCCCTTGTATTCTAGTGTAAAGACTGTTGCATTTATTATCTCGCAGCACAATTTATAATTTTTTCCACAACTTCTTTGAAGTACCTTCTTGTTAAAGACTAACGTATTATTTTAAAATTACATTCTTGACTGTTTGTTTGTAAAGTAAAAAAAACCAGGAACAATTAAAAATAAAGTACTTCCCATTGAAATTGAACTTCCCAAAAAACAATTTCTAAATACGGCTCTGATCTAAAGTTTCCAAAAGGACATTAAACAAATCAAACATTGGAGATGCTTCAACAACCACCATAACATATAGTTAGATTTACCTGTATAATCAGGGGAGGTTCCAGAACACTTTGGCGGGGGGGAGGCACCCTGGAACCTAGACCCCAAGGGGTCAATCCCTAAACCACTTGCTGATGCATATATAAGCCGGCGGATATTTTATAGCCATTTTGCTTGTTTTTTTTTTTGCATCTTTAAAAATTTAATTACGAAATGATTTCAGGTCTTTTATATTCAAATTTTCCTCTCAGAAGAGCTAATTCTGTCTGACAGCATGAAAATCCTCTCCATACCATCATGGAAACTCTCCGAATTTTCTACTGTAATAAAACTCTTACTCCATCTCTAAATCATGCCAGTAACAGTGGCACTAGTCTAAAATTATACACTTGGCCCTCCGGTCAAAAAGGTTGGCCACCCGGTCAAAAAGGTTGGCCACCCCTGCTCTAGATCTTTCATCGTGGACGCCGCATGAATAGCTCCAAAAATAAACACCACAAAATTGAAGTGTTTTTTTTTTCAATCTGAATAAAATTATAAACTTGTAGCTTATTTCAATTGATACGTGAAACATTTACATGCTAACAATTTTCGACGCCACTGTTTCGCATTCTTCATTATATGACTGAGGCACCTGTAAAAAATGGGAAGGTTCAGGTCTTCTTCAGTTGCAGAATTGGTGCATATTCTACAATACCCTTCCTGGACTGAATATAAACAACAAATTTTAAAAAAGTTAATGGATGCAATAAGTTATAATTTACTTTGTGAAATGTTGAGCTCCACAAATGTTAACATCGATTTCAAAAGAACGATAGAACCGTCAATAATTATCATTTTCGGACGAATCTTTCGTATGTTGAAGTTACGTTTGAGATCATCTCTCAACTGCTGGAAGAATGTTGTAATAGAGGTTGTGGACTGGTCCTGGGTGACAACTGTAGCCAAGGCAAGTGGAGATTTACCCACAGTCGTATTTCTAACTACAAGCTTCAAATAGTTTACAAATATAATATCATTAAATATTTGACCAAAATAAAATATAAGCTTTGCTAACCCTAACATATTTTTTGTCTAATTTCGTTAATTATTGCAGTAGAAAAACTTAAATTGAAAAAAATGTGTTTATTTATGGCTCATTGAAATGTACCTCATAAACGTAGAATGTTTTTTCTCTACTTTT
>MPNW01000593.1:0-25000 GCA_011800805.1 Hirudo medicinalis
CAACAGATCATCGTCCACTGAATGACTACAAGACAAACAACAAAACAAAAGGCTAGTATTATTATTATTTATTATTATTATCATTGTCGTTATTATTGTTATTGATATTAGATTATTATTATTATTATTATTATTATTATTATTGTTATTATTATTATTATTATTATTATTATTAGTTATCAATTATTATTGCTGCTATTGTTGTGCTTATTATGGATGATTAATTGATTATTATTAAGCAATTGGTAATGAGTCGATTTTGTGAAATATTCAGAGAAATCCAGAAAAACCATATTCCGACCTTTCGTGATAATATCCATTTTCCACAATTTAATAATTTATATATTAATAACAACCACTTTCCGCCACTTATTATTTTATAATTTGTTAATGTCTATTTTCTACAGACTTATAAAACTGTCCAAAGTTCTTTAATTCACTTGTTGGTCACGTGATCTGCGATTTATTGTTATTTTGTGATTCATAATTTATTTTAATATTCAGAAAGCAGTGTGATTTCATCATCATCGTCGTCGTCGTCATCATCATCAGCAACAACAACAACAACAACATTATCATCATCATTATCATCATCATCAACATCATCATCATCATCGTCGTCGTCATCATCATCAAATCGTTCTAAATTACACCCTGAGAATGTCAAAGCATTATTCGAGCTCGTGATTGTCGTCTGCAAAAATTCTTAAAGATTCTAAAATTGTCGCTCATGATTTCATTAATAACAACCGGCAAGCATCTTTTCCAGAGTCATAGCAGGCATCTTCATCTGCTCCTTCTTATTCCACTCGTGTCGCTTCTTCGAGAACGACTACATTCCAGTGAACGCCATCTCGCGCCTCTCTTATCCATCGCCATCATCGTACTCCTCTTCGTCGTCGTCATCATCATCATCACTGGACCGCCAGAGCGACCAAAGCCTCGAACCGCCAGCGACTTCTGTCACAACTCTACCATCTCTCAGGATCTCTTCAGACGACGATCGACCAATTGCAGAGAGGGTGGTCGTGGTGGCCTGCAGGAAGTACCTGAAGGGATTTATAAATGCCAACAAGCAGACCTACTTCAACGTCTACTATTGGTCGAGGGTCGTGTTCATCCACATCCTACCCTGCGTTTCATTGGTCCTCCTAAACGCGGCCCTCATCGGTGCTCTAAGAAAGGCCAGTGCTAGACGCCGGCGACTGCTCCACTATGATGACACGAAGTCGCCAGACGCTCAGACGATCGTACGGCGAGAAGAATTGGTTTGCGTACTTGAACCGAGAGTATCTCATTACGTTAAGGGGGCAGAGGACAAGGTAACTGAGGACGGCAGGGTCGGTCCCCCCACGAACCAGCGAACGACAAACGAGTATGGTCTTGAGACTCAGGAAACGTCAATTCACAGCAAAAAGAGCAAGACACAACCAGTAGAGACCAGTAGCAAGACCAAGGCCAACAAGCTCAACTATCGGCTGATATCGGTAGCCCTTGCCGAACATAGTACAACCGCCAATATCCATGGTGTTCGCCCCTGTGACCATCAACAACATGGCGACCAAAACGCAGATGACAAACTGGAAACGAAAATTTTCCCTGAAAATTCCGCTCCGCAACGTGGCGGCTCAGGATCACAAAGGTCAAACAAGGGCGTCGTCGTCGGCGCCAAAGCTCTCGGCGTCGGAAACGCCGCTCCGAAAGGCTCCAAGAGATCGCGAGCGACATCGAGTTCTGTCGTCATGGTCGCCAAGACGAAGAACAAGCAGAGGCGACAAGCTGAATGCAACTGCACCACGCTGATGCTTGTGGTCGTGGTCGGTCTTTTCCTACTGGTCGAGCTTCCCTTGGCCGCTCTCTTTGTCCTTCAGATCATCGACAACTCTCTCGAGCTGAACATCATCAACTACAGTAGCGGGCAGATCGTGACTTGGGTCATCAACATGCTCATTCTGGTCGGTTACTCGGTCAATTTCGTCGTCTACTGCGCCATGAACCGAGACTTTCGCTCGACTTTCAGAGAGAGGATCCTCTCCTATGTCTTATTCTGCGGCCACAACTCCTTCCCGTGTCAGTCTAAGGACGACCATGGCGACTCAACCAAGAGCCAAGTGGTCGACCACATTCTGCCATCGAGTAGGTCCATCTCTGGATTCTTCCACTATGGCAAGCCGTACAGTCACAGGCACCGGTCGTTCTTCAACATGAGTCCAAAGAACAGGAGCTACATCAAGGACAAGATGGTTGTCTGTCCGCTGTCGACAACGGAGACTTGAAGAAGAAGAAGAAGAAGAAGAAGAAGAAGAAGAAGAAGAAGAAGAAGAAGAAGAAGAAGAAGAAGAATAAGAAGAAGAAGAATAAGAAGAAGANGACCATTACATAATGAGCAGGAATATATTATTATAATGACCATTACATAATGAGCAGGAATATATTATTATAATGACCATTACATAATGAGCAGGAATATATTATTATAATGACCATTACATAATGAAGGGAACGTGCACCGTTGGGCTGAAAATTATAACAAATTCATCCACATGCACAATAATATAATTATTATTCATAATAATATAATATATTATAATTTATATATTGTTATTATTTTAACGGTTAGTTTACTAACTAAATGTCACCTTTGATTGACGGAGGAAGCCAGAATGACTGAAAGACATTTCAGTGAAAGGATAAAAGCAAGAGAGGTTGAAGAAATCAACTGATGCAATTCTTAGTTGCAAAAGCCCCAAAAAGGTGATTGCAATATCGCCTGCTCCAATAGGATCACATGACAACGAGAAATGCTCGGAAACCTGCGCTGCATAAATCGTCAGACATCGTGGTCTTAAGAGACGAGGATCAAGATTAGGTGCAAATCAATCAAGGATCAACTCAGGTCTATTACCTGGATGGCTGAACGGACGAATGGCTGGATGAATGGGTGGATGAATGGATGGATGAATGGATGGATGGATGGGTGGGTGGATGGATAATCAGGATGGATGGGTGGAAGGGATGGATGGGTGGATGGGTAGATGAATGGAAGTGTGGACGGATGGACGGGTGGGTGGATGGGTGGAAGGATAGAAGGAGTGTCGGGCGGAAGAAGCAAGGATAAGCAAGATGGAAACAAGCAGTTCTGGAAAGAAATTGTGGAAAAATAGGTTGCTGCATGAGCGCCAAGAATGATCTTGATTTACTTTCGAAGAAAAAGTGGACGCAACAACTGCTTGCACTTTTTCGCGACAAGGCGCTGAGGGCGATGATGATAACGATGACGATGAAGACGACGATGACGATGACGACGACGATGATGATGATGACGGCGGTGATGATGATGATGATGACGACGACGACGACGATGATGATGATGATCATGATGACGATAACGATTATTATGATGATTACTGTGTTGATCGTTATGCTAACTGTGGTGACAATGATGATGACATCTGAGATTGAGAGGCTAATGCAGCTTTCTTTAAACTTTTAGTAAACGAATGCAACTTTAATCACAACGTCTGATCGAAATCCGATGTGGGGTAAATAGACGGATGGTCTAAGCCCACCAGGCCCACCGGTCTAAACCAGAACATCCTAGGGCCCCTAACCACGGCTCTCCTCTAGTAATTCTAGTAATTTGATCGATGACGCCCTGATGAAGAAAAAGCTGTCAAGCAGTTATTTTTCAACGGGAATGCGCCAGACGACTATCTGTCATCCGTGGAGAAACTGCCATCTGTCGAGAGGACAGATTTACTAGCCTGCCCAGGGACATTCGGTGTGGGAGGGGGCGTCCTTTGGGGTATGGTCGTTGGGGTGCTAGTGAATCAGTACGCCTCTTTCACCTTCATGGAACCAGATGTTTTGAATGAGTGGTTCTTTGGTTTTATTGGAGGTTTCTTTTTATGAGTCACTGAGAAACTCAGTGAGGATGGCACATATTATTGGACATCTTTACGCCTGGTTACCTTTCGACTTAAGTAACCTGGGTCAGCAAAGGTCACGCGGAGGTCATGTTGGTGATTAGAAGGTGGTGATAATCTGGCGGAGCGAAGGACTCAAAGTGGGAAGTGGCAAAGTGTGTTTGAGACTTGGTACTTTGACCGTCGAACTTTGACCTTTGCACTTTGACCTTCGTATTAATTCGCCAGGTAGAAAAATGAAAAAAAAAAACGAAATGAAAGGAAAAATAAGACCGAAAACTTCAGAAATGTCACGTGACAAAGCTCGATTTTTGAAAACTTCCTGCGACCCTCGCATCCGGTCGAAATTTGTCGGAAATAAAGGAATAATTACTATGGTCGTTGTTGTTGTTATTGATGTTTTTGTTATTATTACTTTCATTACTATTCATTATAATTATTGTTATTATTATTATTATTGTTATTATTATTATTATTATTATTATTATTATTATTATTGTTATTATTATTATTATTATTATTATTATTATTATTATCATCATCATCAGGTGTTGCTAACATCGTTACTGTTACTTCGTCAAATTATAGTTTGACGACAGTCGTAAATATGACGTTCAAGTCAAGAAGAACTTGAAGAACTTTGTGGTTCTTGAGTCCAGTGAGGCATTCAATTATTTTTCTTGAGAAACGTGTTTTGTTGCGTAAACTTGGAATTCTCCTTGGCGGTCCTTGCGTCAAAGAAGTCATTGAGTCAAAGAATTCGTTATGTCAAGTGTGGGACGACGATGACGACGATGATGGTGATGGTGACGATGGTAATGGTGATGGTGATGATGACGATGGTGATGACGATGGTGATGGTGATGGTGATGGTGACGATGGTGATGGTGGTGATGACGATGGTGATGGTGATGGTGGTGATGGTGATGGTGGTGATGACGATGGTGATGACGACGACGATGCAGATGGAGATAAGCAATGAACAGCATTGCTCATCCGTCCTTCATCAGTTGTAAAGCACGGTCGTCATGGCGACTCGACGGAGACGTAAACAAGGAAATAAAAATAAACAAAATGATGAGCAGGCCGTGTGAACAAGAAAATGTTTTCTGCTACTTTGTTATTCATTCCTCCTTTTTTCTCATTTAAAATTCATTCTAGCGTTTCATTTTTAATTTATTTCAATTTCTTTAAGTTTCAATTTATTTCTTTAAGTGTGCTTCATTCATTTATGTGCCATATGCACAGCATCAGAGGCGGCTTTTGTCATCCATTTACATAGCGCTCCCTCCCGGGGGCGCTTTTGGCATTGGAGGCTGGGTTGTGGACATGACACATTACGGCTGTTGACGAGGTATGCAGGAACGCAACCCATTTTGACAACCTGCCAGGTTGGTCCTTCTTCCCGTTTCCAGTGAATTCAGAATTGATCGAGTACCGGCGTTCGTCGACAAGTAATGACAGCCCGGGCACATCCCGGCGGAAGAACAGACGAGTGCACACTTGAAGGAGAAAATATTTATATAAAAAAAAAAAATCAAAAATCAAATCACTTCGAGAAAAGCAAAATCAACAACAACAGCAAACAAACGCTTGAACATATTTAAACATTCGTTATTATAGAGTAACTATTTTATATTTCAGATGACTTCATATTATATTATATTATTATTATATTATATTATTGTTATAATATTAACATTATACTATAAATTACTATAGTATAATTATATATTATAATATTATTTTATACATGTAATAATTATATTATAATAATATTATAATTTTTTTATAATATATTATTATTATACATTATTATTTTATATTTCAGAAATATTCGCTATTATATTGCGACTTCTCCAAGGCTTAGGTCGCCATAATGATTCACGTCATCATGTCACGAGATGACACGAGTCATGTTGGACAACATCTTTTGCATCTTCCGACGATCATCGAAGTTTTAGCAACTTTTTTTTTCTATTTGACGATAAACATTATGAAGAAAAGTAATTACGGTTATTATTATTATTATTATTATTATTATTATTATTATTATTATTATTATTATTATTATTATTATTATTACTATTGCTATTATTATTATTATCGTTATTATTATTATTATGGTTATTATTATTATTATTACTATTGATATTATTATTATTGTCGTTATTATTATTATTGTTATTATTAGTTATATTAATAGTAGTAATTAATAATAATAATAATAGCAATACAGTTCTTTTTGTCAGTTACCTCTGGTGTATTTTGTACTTCATTTCAATCACAGTTGGTTGTTTTTTGAGTTGTTGTTTTGTATTTTGTTGTTCCACAAAATGTTTGCAACGGTTTCAATGACTCTTGTTGGTTCAATTTTGAATTTTATATGTTTTTTTCTGTCAAAGTAAAACACTTAAAAATGACAAATTTACAAAGACTTGGACTGACGAGCGCGGCAAATGAGAAGCGAAACAACGACATTATAAACCCGGTAATTGTAAAAATAATAAATCTAAATATTTCTCAATAAATGTCGAACTCTATTCAAGTCTTTTATTGCAAACTACTTGAACGATGTCAAAGTTAAGTCTCTATTGCCACGAAGGACCATCCGAACAGTCAGCATTATTCAATCATAAACAGAGAAACAGTAACAATTAGTTTTAATAACCTGACAGTTACTCGTTGTCAAATGATCTTGCCTCCGAAAATTGTTGACTATCAAACCGTAGCGAGGGGGAAAGGTCGAGTGCACCTTTAGGATCAAAGTTCAACGTTGCGTTGTTGCTGTTGTTGCTTATTGACGTCCGTTACATAACTGGGCGATTGGGACAGTGATCCCACAACGGGATTCGAATCCGTGCTGTCGTCGTGAGAGGCTTACGGAACAGTCCTCATGTGGTCAGATGATGTGAATGGTTATCATCTTGGGTAGTATTCCAAACTCTTAGTTATGAGATGCACGTTATGAGATGTACGTCCACAAAAATATCGGTGTTATTAGTTGATGATCGCATTGACTCCATTTGTCGTTGTTTGTCGAGGTGAAACATTTTGAAGAAACAAAAATAAGTTTTTTTTTGTCATTTTATTTTATTTAAATGGCAAAATTATATTTAACAGGGCAATAAAAGTAATAAAGTCTTAAAAATCTTAAAATCAAGTGATGTGCAACTAAAAAAGAAAAACTGATCTCTCGTCCATACTTTCCATCAATTGCATATTTTGTCTCTGAAACCCGGTCAATCGTCCTTCGAATAAATCTCCTTGACATGGGGAAGCAAGAGCTTCAAGCACTGCTTTATGGCCCCCTCGGTCACCCCTGTTACCCGGCTGATGTCGCTACACGATTTCTTCTTTCCCCCAAGTTCGGCCACTATGAAGATGGCCGCTGAGGCAACGGTCGTAGGCGCACTGCCTCCGGCAATGTGTTTGTCGACGACCTTCAAAGCCACCTGTTTGGCCTTCTTAGCGATGTCGAAGGGCAGTTCCAGATTGCTGCAGAACCTCAACATGAAGTCCGCTACCGGCACGCTTCTTTGGTCCTTGAGCTGCTGCTTGGTTTCCAGCAACCTGAAGACGTATTTGTAGACTCTTCCGAGTAGCTTTTTGGTGATTCCAGTGGCGGCCGAGAACTCGTTGATGCTCCTCGACACACTCATCCTTCGGCATTCGATGTAGAGGCACGAGGCCATGACGGCTTCTTTGTCCTTGCCCTTCAAGGAGTTCTTCTCTCGAATGGACTTGAAGAGGTGCATGGCGTTTTCCATGACATCTTGGGTGATGTTCATCTTGACTGAGATATCCTTGATATAGCCGTAAGAAGAGTCCAAGAATTTGACAGCGTTGGACTTTCTGGCAGACGTAATTTTGGCGAATCCCGATTTGCCCGATTGTTGTATGGTTGTGAACAGGTCGATGCCATCGTAGAGAGGATTTTCAGCCTGCCCGACACGACACATGTCCTTGGATTCCCCGTCATTGAAGGTCCTCCACTCATTTCCGACATCAATGACTCGATCGCCGACGACGATAGCACAGACGGAACATACCGTATCTCCAGCGTGGTAGTCTTCTACCAGTTCGGCATCAGGGTGGTACTTGCATGCCAGCTTTCTGATAACCACTCCTCTAGGGCTTGTGGAATTCTGGGCCTGCATGTTTTTGTCTTGCACGAAAACAATTGTTTATTACGTTATGCGTGTTTGGCGGAGTGAAGAATTATATCTTTACGCCTTTAGGTTTGACGAGGTGCTTTGTACTTTAGTATGTCCGTTTGTTTATCTCGGTTGGTAGTTTGTTTTTGAATGTTTTGACCTGATTATGACCACCAGCAGCAAAGAAAAGATCTTGAATATTAAAGTAATTAAATTACAAATATTTATTAATTTCACATTTTATTGCAAAAAAAAACACTCATTGCTCTCGGATTAAAATTTTTAATGGAATTAAATAAATAACCTAAAATAATAAATTCTAAGTAAATTTTTAATTCAGGATTTCAAAATAATGTTTACCCCTTTTATTCAATGTTAAAGATATTTTCTCAACCAAGTCGCTCCAATGAATGTTCAATACCAGTCAACTAACCAGATATAACGCAGTTTATACAATATTTGTATTTAGCCGACATTTTGACAGCCTTATGTATCCGAAGGAACTACTATCGCTCGACTATGTGCTTTGCCCATTTCCAAGGGCGCTCCCTGGAGGTCCAAGCTGGGTTGGCTGCGAACGCGACACATTACGACCGTTGCCATTGCCGAAGCGTGCAGGAAGGCATACCCCGTATAACTTACCTGCCAATTTTATTAATAATAACAGTAATAATAATGGTTTTGTAATATAATTTATACTTTCTAGTTTGGTCGGTTAGATCTTGGTTTTTGGAAACATGAGTCACTTATAAATTGGTTTAAAATCCACAGGCCGACATAATCATTTCTAAGAAAGGTTGATCACTAAAAGCATCACATACAAAAGACATTAACATCGACGACCATAAGTACATTGAATATTTAATAATAAATTTTTAAAATTTAACGACAATAAAATTAATATGAACTAATTAATTTATTCTGCTTTTTTAAATAATATTGATTTGATTTAATTGCTGCAGCATATTAAATTTAATTAATTATCAAAATTGATTAAAACGGAATATTTAACAGTCGTAGCGATTCAGAATCTTTTTTCTCACCTCGTAAAATATTTTTTTCTTAAACTCCAACATCATCGGCCAGCATCAGTAATATCTTTATAATTAATAACAGACAAGTTACATTTAAAACAAATTAATAAACATCTGATAGCATGGAAGTCAGAGTGGGAAGCGTTCTTCTCGACAGATTTGAAATCAAGAGGAGACTCGGAAAAGGATCTTATGGTGTAGTATTCGAGGCATTTGACAACAGTGATCAGACGCCAGTGGCCGTCAAGGTATCCTACTGCTGCCGCCAGAATAAAGAAAGAAACATCACAGAGGCCAAGCTAATGGAATGCATCAAGGAGTCCGAATCCCCTTACAGAGGGCATGTGGTGGACTTGAAGATTTGGTATGAGTTCGAAAACTGCGTCGTATTAGTCATGGAGTTACTCTCCCATGATCTTTTGAAAGGCATCAAAAATGATACTTTCGATCTTAGCCTGTTGGCCACTTATGCCAGACAGATGGTAGAGGGCCTTCTGCTACTTTCTCAGCTCAAAATTGTCCACGGAGATTTAAAACCAGAAAATATTCTCGTCGAAAACGGAGGAAAGGCTGTCAAATTTAGCGACTTCGGTTTGTCATATTCTTCTTCCTTAGGATGGGTGCCCCAAGAAATTCAAACCATCCACTACAGGGCACCCGATGCTATGCTTGGTTACAAATGTGGCCCTTCCGTCGATACCTGGAGTCTCGGATGTGTGCTCTTTGAATGCGTGACGAAGAAGCTCCTGTTTCCAATTAAGAGCGACGAATTGAAGCTGATGCGGAAGATTACGAATGTTGTCGGCTACCCGAGTCAGAAAATGATACGCGAAGCTCCGCTCAGGAACAACTTCTTCTGGTATCATCCAGAGTCACAGCGATGGATTCTGAAGGGCGCTGCTCCATACGGTCGCCCGATGGGCCTCAAGAAATATTTCCAGTTCAACTACCCTGATAAGGGCTATAAACCAGAAATAATCATGCTGCTAGACTTCGTTGATAAGATGCTGAAACCAGATCCTGATGCAAGAACCAAACCGGAAACCTTGCTCCAGCATCCATTTCTTTCTCAAAATTTCCTAATGAGAAAGAAGAAAGTCAAGTAGGATGTGATGTGATATGCCTCTCAAGTTGGAGGTCTCTCCATATTCAACGTTCCAAAGGAAGATATTTTTCTGACTTGAAATTTTAGTTCCACAAGAGGCTGCCAACTTAGTGATGGATTTCTCTTAGGCAGTTTCTCTGTTTAGATTTTTTATTGCACTGCAAAGAACTTTTTATGTGCTTGAACATGTGTCAAGCTGCATCTTGTGATTATCCGTTTTCTTTTTCTCTGCATGTCGTTATAATAAACAAGTTTCGATATAAAAATAAAAATTTTTCAATCGCCAACTTATAGAAAGTCTAGAGCACGAAATTGGACAAAATTTAGCCGAGTGACAGGGGATAAATGGGCAAAAATGAAACTGGTTTATAAATTTAGATGAATGTTTTTATGTAAATAATTTAATGTTGTGTTTCTGTTGAATAGTTTAACGTTAGCATTACTTTTTAACTTGGGTTAACTAGATAATTAATTTATTTGCTGACAAATATTTTAATAATATTAATGCACATTATTATAATACCTAATTTATAAGACATTGGTAAATAAAAATATTATTTCGTAAACATAAAGTCTGGAATAACATCACATTGTTTTGTGCTGCGGGCGATACTCGAGCTTGTTAAACCGGCTGACAATTTCACCAAAGTGTGTTTCGTTACTGAATTTTCAAAAATTAAAAACCTTTCGAAATGTCTAACGAACGCGAGAAAGTATCTTGCGGACTCGATTTCACTATTTCAAGCGACTTAAATAAAGATCTTGACAGTTCTCTTAATTCAGGCTTCGACTTTATTTGCGTTCCACTGGTTCACCCACGATTTGAACGAGATTTTTTTCATGAGAAATTGAAAAATGGAAAAGGTCCTTTGACCCGCTCGGATTTTTTATTGAGTAGCAACGAATGGACTTCGCTTATTGTCGGCCGTATCACCACTTCTCTGAAACTCGATGCCAAAGATGAAATCATCAGATCTAACGCTGAGTTAGCCTTCCAGCAAGAAATATCATTAGCTAACCATCTCAATCTTCCTGCAATTCTCATAGAATTGAAAAGCGGCGACTGTGCCAACCTCGCTCGGAACATCAACATTTGCGCCAACAATGCCCACTGTAACTTGCTTTGGGTACGAGTACCTATGATGAATCCAGGTTCCTTGTTGGACGATGTTTTTGACGAAGCGTCCGGGGAATGCAAAAAGTTCCTCGAGGACTGTGGAAAGGAGGATCCGTGGCAATGGTGGAACAAGATGAGGACGCTGTGCGGATTCAACAAGAAACTCTGCATCATCCTCGAGATGACGACAGATTTGCCGGACGAGGGGGAAATAGAAAGGTGGTTGGCCGAACCTGTTAAAGCGGTCCTCGTCTCGACCAGGCTCTTTCTCACCAACAGGAAGGGCTTCCCAGTGCTGTCAAAAAGTCATCAAGTTCTACTAAAGAGGCTGTTCAAACTCAATGCTCAGTTGGTTCTCACTGGGAAAAATAGGCACAAGGACAAGGGCTATGCCAGCTACAAGCTTTACTTGGATCATCTCTACCAGAATCGAGACTCGCTCGACGAAGTTGCTCAGTTTGCTAGAGGTTATGAAGACTATCTTCAGTGTCCTCTCCAACCTCTGATGGACAATCTCGAGTCCCAGACCTACGAGATCTTTGAAAAGGATCCGATCAAGTACACGAAATACCAGCTGGCCGTCTATGGTGCACTGCTCGACAAAGTCAAAGAAGAAGACAAGGATAAAGTAACCTTGACAGTCATGGTGCTTGGTGCAGGAAGAGGCCCATTGGTGACAGCCTCCCTCCAGGCTGCCTCGGCTGCAAATCGTCAGGTCAGGGTCTATGCCGTGGAGAAAAATCCGAACGCTGTGGTGACTCTCGAAAACCTCAAGAGCGACATTTGGGGGGATAAAGTTACGATCATCTCCTGCGACATGAGATTCTGGGAGCCAGAAGAGAAAGCCGACATCATCGTCAGCGAACTCCTCGGGTCTTTCGGCGACAACGAACTGTCCCCAGAGTGTCTGGACGGAGCGGAGAGGCTGTTGAAAGAAGATGGCATAAGCATTCCGAGCTCCTACACCTCCTACTTGGCTCCGTTGCACTCCTCCAAGCTGTGGAACGAGGCCAAGATGTGCGCCGAGATGGGAAAGCCCCTGGACTCCCAGTTTGAAACTCCGTACGTCGTCCGCCTCCACAACTGCTGCCTCGTGTCTGAGCCGCAGCCTCTGTTCACTTTTCATCACCCTCGGTCTGCCTACGACTCCCAGGGTGGCTTCGTGTCCAACAACAGATACGGGGAGCTGAAGTTCCAGGTCTCCAGGGACTTGGTGCTGCACGGATTCAGTGGCTACTTCCACTGCACGCTGTACAAGGATGTCACGATAAGCATCGTTCCGGATACGCACACTCCCCGCATGTTCAGCTGGTTCCCCATTTATCTGCCCATAAGGAATCCTCAGTCGCTGAAGGCTGGCGAAGAACTGGTCGTGAACTTCTGGAGGGTGAACAATGGCAAGAACGTTTGGTACGAGTGGTGTCTGTCTGCTCCCAGGGCCTCCCTCATCCACAACACCGGGGGGCGGTCCTACACCATCGGCCTCTGAAAGGCCTCGAGGACTGACTTTTGCCTTTCCAGTACGATGTTGTCTGCTAGAAACGTGACATTAACATATCTTGTCGTACGGCTTTGATACTTTATAAACTGAACTTCAAACGTTATTTGTTGTTTCCAAACCAAGGTCGGGTGTAGTTTGCAAGCGTTGGTTTTAGTTGCTGAGAGGTGACCATCAAGTAATTATGGTTAAACATTATTAGCAACTTTTGTGTTAGCGAATTTGTGAAGTCCTAAGGCTTGGGCATGGCGGAAACATGTCTATGTCTGCTGGTGTGCTTTCGGTGCCTTGCCAAAGTTGCTCCCGCTGAGAGTTGAAATTTTTTTAAGATGCGTGGAAGGAATGCACTTGGCTCTATAAGTTGGTGGCGAAGGTTTTGTGACTGTAGTTCCAAAATCTGGGGACGCATGCACTTGGTAAGTTTGCTCACGATGGGGATTCCCCACGACGAAAAATTTGCTGTGTCACGGTTCCAAGCATGTCGAAGCAGTACATAAATTTTGCTCGTTGCTAATTTATTTTGTAAAGTAAATATTTATTTAGGTAGCTTAGGGCTACCTCAACGGGTATACAAATTTTTACCTACTTTGGAGGGGGGCGGTGCCCGTAGTAGCATGAACTTACTTCTCTGAAGAGAAGAGGGGGGGTTGGACGATTTGGATCTAATACAATTCCAGAGTTTTGTAATCGCTTGTAATAATTTTACAATGGGTTTGTAGTTGCCTTGTAACAACAAATCTGCGTTTGATCTGACACATCTCTGCTTCACGTGAGTTATAAACAAACTTTTTGTCAAAGCATCCTTTTGTAGTAAGTTCTACTTTAGAGGGTTTGTTTAATTGACTTATTAAAATCGAAAGTAAATATTTATCTGATATTAATAATTAACCGATGTAATAAGAAAGCATTTTTCAGGATGTTTTAAGCTAGTAATTTTTGTTCCTGATATAACGTAATAATCGGCCATCAGCTGGTTTTCTGGAAAAAACAATAATGCGATGAATTATCTTTAATTTCTTTGTGACGATGGTAGTTCTATGTTAATTTGTATTTAAAGTGCTATAAATGTTCGCTGTATGCCGACTTGGGTTTTTTGCGATGCTTTCTGTTAGTTGGATGATTCGATGAAACAAAAGATAGTGTCGTTGAAGATATGCTTCTCGTTTCTTTTGCTGCGCAAGCCAGCTGCTGTATTTAATGTAAAATGTAACCTTTGCTAAGACGGATTCTAACTGACATTTTCTGGAGAATTGCGTCAGCTGTTACAAGTTTTATGTACATTTATTCATAAATTTTGTAATTGATAATGGAATTCGCTCTGGCAGATGTTACACTTCCTTATTGAGAAGTCTCTTATATTTCTTTAAAAAAAAACGTTGGTCTGAGTTGGAAAGAAATGAAAGTGGATGACATAAGCATTCCAAAGTCAGGACAAAAATACAATGTTTCAACATCTCATGAATTAGATTTAATTTCCTCAATAATCACTCGTTGATGCTAAAAACCGTCATTCGACGTCAGGATTTTCACGACCTCAAAGAAAAAGATGTCTTCTCTGGGCAGCACGTCGAAGCTACGAACCAACTGTCGAATGTTGCTCATGAAGGAGAAGGCAAGCCAAGAAGATCAGAGGAAACGGCAGAAGATGATGGTGAGTCGATCCATCGCCATCTCCGAAGGATGAGTACCATGCTTTCGAAACTATCCTTAGTGACCGCGGTCGTGTAAATAATTAACCGGAGGATGACAAGAAGTTATCGTATTTATAAGTTTCTATTATTATCAACTAAGTAATCGATTCTTCCCTGTTGTAATTCATTACCATCACCTAATTAATAATATCAATGCTACAATTGGTTAATTAGAGATGGGCATTTGCATGCATCTGAATCCATAGAAACAACCTTTAACACGTTCGAGAAGCAGTTTGAAAACAACATCTTTAAAACACATCGCAGTAACTGACGAATGTCACCAACATCTGTTACGAACGTGAACTGGCAAAAATTTGAAAACATAATGATAATGATTAAAAACAAATACATTTGCTCATCATCATCACCACCACCACCATCATCATCATCATCACTATTATTATTATTATTATTATTATTATTATTATTATTATTATACACTTGTTATTTCCAAATAACATTATAACAATTTTCCTGTAGCTTGATAGGCATCGACATGAGGGGTGCTTAAAAATTTTTGTCGGTCACAGAGCAGCCCTAGGGGACACAACAGCACGAGGGCCCCGTCCCTGCTTCCGCCGTCCGTCAACGTGCCGAACATCGTCTACCGGAACAACCACAACGAGCTCAACCTGTTGCACGTACAGCACCTCGAGCCCATACTGAGCGATGATTTCACCCCTGCAGACTCCATCAACACGCCCTACTCTCTCACCCCAAGCAGCATGACGACCAGTGTGTCAGAGGTCAGTTGTTTTTTAAAGGGAAGTTGATTGAAGTTGATTGAAGTTGATTGAAGTTGATCGAAGTTGATTGAAGTTGATTAAATGACGAAGAAGATTGTGGTCAAAGTGTGGATGAATGGATGGGTTTTGCGGTCTTGATGTTTTATTTCTCGATGTTATATTTTTTGGGTGATACCTGGTGCTCTCTTTTTGTTGATGATCATCATCTTATTCATTGCACCATCATCACCACCACCACCATCATCATCATCACGGTTATCGCCATTCTTTACGACCAAAATCTTTGTGAAACACCAGCAACTCGAGCAGCCCTCATCATCAATTGGCCTTTAATGTTTCGGAGAAGAAATTTAATAGCATCTTCATCGAGGTACGAGGTTCACTTGTTTCTGCAAATTGCACTCGAGTCTAGCATCCTGTTGTACAAGTCCTATCTGATATCATCCTCGTGCATTCGTTCATTCGTCAATGCATTCGTTCGTTTGCCAATGCATTCGTTCGTTCGTCAATGCATTCGTTTGTTTGCCAATGCATTCGTTCGTTTGCCAATGCATTCATTCGTTCGTCCGCCAATGCATTCCATCCGCCCTTGGTTCGGTCCGTTCGATCGACAGAAGATTTCACGAGCGAACTTTGACATCGTCCGAGACGTTCGTCGACGACGTCGGCAATGTTTCTGGGTACGTACGACGTCAGCAAACATTTGCAGCAGTTTGGTTGTGGCCATAGTTGATTTTTAAGTTCATCAATCAGTGCAGTACTGCATATATGTCTTGGTGTTTTTAGAAGCTGTTTTGTTGTTGTTGTAATGTTCAGGAAATATTTTCTGTTCACAACTTTACAACTGATCTTTACAATTGTGTAAAACTATTAATAACGCTATTATCACCATTGTCGTCGTCGTCGTCACGAACTGGTATTATTCATGTCATTTTTGCTTGTGATGATCTTGAAGAAGAGAGATCGAGCAAATGTGAAAAGGACTCGTCGCTGCTACGTCCTCCGATTCAAGCCATTTTATTTGGACCGACGTCACGGCCTGAAAGTCGACTGACAGCTCCTCGGCAACCGAAGAATCCGACGACGACATTCAAACATTTGTTGTTTTTTTTTTGCTTTTGTACTGAGGCGAACAATTCTTTCCCGAGCAGAAGTCAAAATATTTACAAACGGATGACGCACGATGTTGCTCTTTGGCTTCTCGGTCGTGTTTACACCTATTGTTTACAGTTATAAATTTGTAAGCGATTCAGCTTTCAATATCGACCGCCTCGATTATTTTTCATCGTAAATTTACGTCGAGTCGTTTCCAACGGTAAATGTGACGGACGACTTGAATGTCGATTGAATGTCGCCGTGCAAGAAGATCTAGAATGCATTGCCTCGTTGCCGTTTCATCATCCCACGCTAACGTGCTTCTGTTACTTGGAGGATGTCACCTCACTCTGTATATTAATGACTCGACTTGAATTTTCTCGAACGTCGATTTGAAATGCAAAACGACAACGAACATATCGTCACAGACATTTACAATTCAAAATGACACGAAATTAGAATTAAATTAAAATTATTATAATTAAATTGCTCGAGAATTATTTTGTTGCTCAAATTCGACCCCCGATTTTGAATCTAATGGGAGAAAAATCGTCGTCGTAAAGTCATTCGTCGTCGTTTCGCGGACGAAATCATTATCGTCGTCGTCACGGTCGTTGAAAAATTGCAGAAAAGTTATAAAATTATTCGCCGAGCAACCCTCCCTCCTAACTCGACATCCCTCCCCACTTTCATCCTCCGACAGCTCTCTGTTTTTCTTAAACTCAACGTGTCGAACGTGACTCACGAATTCGAGCGTGCTTTTGAATCCGACGTGACTTCTGACCTTTAATGCGAGGTGATGTCGGGTTCGAGGTGATGTCGGGTCGAAGGTCGGCTCGAGCGACCATGATGACGATTGGCGTCTTATTATTTCTGTTTGTCTTATTCTTCGATCCAGTACGACACGCTGTTCGAAGACATCAACGAAATCGTCGAGAAGGAGTCGCACACCAACAACGTAAGAAGTCGTGTCCTTGAATACAATTACATTTTAAATGATAGTAATAATAATTATATATATATAATAATAAGTAGTAATAATAACAGTAAGGTGTTATTATAAGGTCTTATTATAATTTCTTATTGTAAGGTCTTATTATAAGTTCTTAGAGATCAAGCACCTCTTCGCAGTTGTTTATATTTTCAAACCATTTTAAAGCTCAAAACGAGTTTCGTCCGCAGTCTTTTTCCGAAAAAGTCGACAAGAACCTCAAGACCAAGGTGCCCACAAAGGCCCCCCTAAAAACGTCCTCCTCGTGCCCCTCGATCAGGCCGAGCGCCCGCCTCACCCTCCCCTCCAAACTCGACCCCAGTGACTTCCCCGACATTGACGCCTACAAGAAGGAGAAGCACAACATAGGTCGGTAGGTGGTGATGAAATGATGATGATGATGATGGTGATGATGATGATGATGATGATGATGATGATGATGATGATGATGATTTACAATCAGTAGGATAATTGTCTCACTTTTGGAATAATATGAGATTGCATAACAACATGACACTAATATTATTTTTGTTTTCATCTCGTTATTATAATTATCATATCATCGTATTATTCATCATCGCATCATTAATGAGAGCAACAACATCATAACATGACCTTAAGTGGTCAAAGTCTCCCTAAGAATATAACTTTACGGAATAAATGCGACTTCATAATTATTCCCTATAATTATCTCATAATTATGAACATAATTATGTTCACAATCGTCTGCTATCCTTTGATTCCACTTTTCGACTCCTTGCTTCTGAATGTGTCGTTGTTTTTTCGTTGTTTTTATTTCATAAATTTTATTGAGGGTTCGTGGAGTTCAATATTTCAGTTACCAAATTGGGATTCGAGTTTTGTTTGTTTGTAAACAAATGTTCCACTCATCTGCATCTTGCGGATGTTTGTATCTTGTGCTTTGTTTGTATCTTGTGCTTTGTTTGGGATTTCCATTCATTTAGGCTGCCTGGTTATCAATGGTTAAGTCGAAGTTTATTTATTTATTTATTCAAACCAATTAAAACACATTCTTCAGTCGACAGAGATTGAATTATAGTTTTTATTTTTAAGAGACATTAACAATAAAAATAACAAGTCTTAATAATAACAATAATAATAATAATAATAATAATGTAATCATAATAATAGTAGTAAAACAATAATAATAATAAAGCAATAATAATAATTAATATAATAATATTAATGGTAATAATAATATTAATTAACCATCCATCCCACGTTCATTTTGAGCCCTGACAATGGCATTAAATACTTTCATTGAGTTTCATCCTCGTTGAGATTGTCTCGTGGTTGAGGAAATAAATGCTTTTGAGCAAATAACGTAATAATAAAAAAATTATTTGCAATAATAATAATTGACTTATAAGGTTAATTACCTCCGACATGATTCACATGATCGAACTCGTTGCCATCTTCGCCGACGAATCATCTTTTGTGGCTCCTTTAATTGAACTGTCGTTTGACATTCGACAGTCGAGAAGAAGAGGAGGTACAAGATCAACGACTGCATCCAGGAACTGGCCGATCTCCTTCCGACGACTTACGACGTGTCGGTGAATTGTTCGCCTTATTACGCTTCGCTCGTTCGTCCATTCATTCATCCATTCATTCATTCATTCATTCATCCATTCATTCATCCATTCATTCATCCATCCATTCATTCATCCATTCATTCATCCATTCATTCATCCATTCATTCATCCATCCATTCATTCATTCATGCATTCACAACGTCAGCATCGTGATTTACGATGACCGTGCCGATCGTCTTCGTAGTCATCGTCAAAAATCGACACGAAAAGTCACAAGTCGATGAAGACTTGAGAAATAACAGCACTGACTTCAGAGCTTCCCTTCTAATTAAGTGACAAGCCCCGCCATGACTGTCTTGTAATAATTGCGTGTGAAATATTTTTGACAACTCGACTCGTGGGACTCTGGTCTTCTTGTCTCCACGAGTTCGGAGTTCGGAGAGGTCGACTGAAGAAATACTTCATTTGTTTGAATTGATCGTCATTTATGAATTAAAGGAGATGCCGAACAAATGACATTATATGCCCAACAGCCGCCGCCATCATCATATGTCTAGTTATCACCTCCATTACCATCTTCATCATCATCATCATCATCATCATATGTCTAGTTATCATCTCCATTACCATCTTCATCATCATCATCATCATCATCATCATCATATGTCTAATTATCATCTCCATTACCATCTTCATCATCATCATCATCATCATCATCATCATCATCATCATCATCATCATATGTCTAGTTATCATCTCCATTACCAACATCATCATCATCATCGTCATCACCACCATCATCATTTATATGGTCATCATCTCCATTATCAGCATCATCACCATCATCATCATCGCCCTTGACTCACCCGCAGTGATCTGAACATGAAGAAGGGTTACATCCTGGAAAAGTCAGTGGAATACATTCAGGAGCTCAAGAAGGACAGCGAGAAGAAGGCAGAGACTGAGGGAAGAGTGAAGGAGCTGGAGAGGGAGAACAGGCAGCTTCACCTGGAGTTGCAGGTGATTGAACCACGATCGGTGGATCCTTCGCCCGATCGTCCGCACTGTGGTTTCGTCGTCGTTGTGGATCTTTGCCTCTCTCCATCTCCTTTGTCTTGTTTCTTCTCCTGCTTTTAATTGCATTCAATTTTGCCATCATCTTCATCTTTAGCAGGAACAGGTTTTTCTTGTTTTGCAATGGTTTGTTGTTATTGCTGGTGTTGGTGTTGGTCAGCTCGACGAATTCTCATTCCAAACTTCATTTTGAATGAATGCTTTTTCAATCAGAACATGAGGAGAACCCAGGAGGCATTAAGACAACAACGTCAACAGCAGCAGCAGCAGCAGCAGCAGCAACAACAACAACAACAGCACCATCAACAGCAGCAGCAGCGACAACAACAACAACAATTGTTTCTTGTCTCTCCGAACTTTCAACCTCAACAGCACGTCTCACCGCACTCCAATCCCATCATTTTGTCTCTGGGCGACAACTTCCTCAACAACAACAACAACAGCAGCCATCACCAGCAGCAGCAACAACATCATGGTTACAACCCGTCCATCTTCATCTCCGACTTTCCAAACTCCGAAGGGGAGGCCATGGAGCACGGCTGCATGTCTGGACTGCTCGACGCGGACACCCTCATGTCCAACCTCCAGGTTTCGAACGAGCTGACGGACCTGGATCGGCAGGAGCTGAACAGCTTCATCGACCTGGAGGAGATGTCCGGCGACGACATCTTGATGTCGGAATTTGGCTTTCCTCAATCGAGCGATCAGTTTTGATGTCCGTTTGTGTTGTTATTTATTTTTTATTTTCACGTTTTCATCATGTTTTTCTAAGGGGACGAATTCGAAGACTGCGAATCACACGAGTCATATTTTTCTGGTGGTTTGTAGGTGATTTGCTTACTTGTTTTTTTGTTTTTTGTTTTTTATAAGTGGAGGTTCGCTTCTGAGTGCAGAGGATTGTATTGTATTAAAATACAATTGTGTGGCACAGAAAAGTGTCAAAATGTTTTGTTGGAGTCTCCTATCATGAAATGTCGACTTTGATCGTGGGGGGCTTATCGTTGCATATTTCTTTCTTCCTCGTGCTTCGACAGAATCGTGATTCTTCGTACCAAGATTATTTTGGCCGTTACAAATTTTCCAGGCAATTGCCAAAACTTCCCTTTCCGTGTTTAGTGTCGTTTGAACTCTTTCGAACTTTCACCGGTTTGCGTCTCTGCCGACGAGAAGTTTTTAGGTGGTCCGCCTTTTTTTTTACTCGCTTCGTTTCAGGCTTCGAAAGATGACGGTCGTCCATCCGACAAAGCTCTTTTCATGGGGCGTGTTTTTATTGCCACGAAAACCAAGTTGTTCTCGCTCGTCCTTTGCCATTGTTTGTTGACATCTTGCGAGTGGGATTAGTTTTAACTTTTCAAATTGTTTTAGCCTGGGATTTGTTGAATGATTGTATGAATTGGAGTTTTTTATTCCGTAAATGTTTGGTATAAATGAATAATGTAATACACGCTAACGATGTTATTAAAAAAAACAACTTGGAATAAAGTTGAAACATATTGACTCTGGACTACCTCATCGATTGCAGATTTATTTTTCAACTTTGCACCGGGACATTAAGGCGTAAATTAGAAAAATAATTCTTTTACAATTATCGTAAATAATGCCGTGAATTCCCTTATTAGCCATGTGTCTATATTTAGGATCATGATGAGTGCCAATTAAACTATTAGGTTGATCGTCATCCTTTTTCGGAGGAAATCTGGAGATGATTGAATAATCTTTAAGGAATATAATGACAAACTTTAATAAGTGGTACTTGGGATAGTTTCGTTCAAATTTTCTCAACTTATTTCTCAAAGCGGTTATGGAATAGGATCGAACTATTACACATTCACGTTTTTAAATTACTTGACGGTGATCTTTTGAATGGACGACGTCTGCTTTATTTTGTCCTACGTCAATTGTAGCATCGTGAATATAAATCTCACTTAATAATGCATGGGCATTCTGAATAATTGGAGGTGCTAGTGTTAAGTACGTAGCCAGTAACAAAACTAGCATAAACTAGCGATCTAAAAATGTGGTTTGATAAGCCGTGATAAAAGAAGCCCTGTTGTCGGTTATAGCCACAGTTCTTCTTACTTTGTGTTCAAACGAATTATTACCGTCGTTCAAATCCCGACGAAACAAAAAGACAGTAAAAGGTAGAGCAATAATTATCATTACCGCACTTTTATCGTTAATTACCAATATAATTTTTATGCATGCCTAAAGATTAGCCTTTGTCGATGATGATAATTAGAAGTTTATTACCTGGCCTCAGAATGTTTATTTGGAGAGGATACCTGTGGGATCTCGCGTGCCACTGTGAGGTTTCGTGCTTGCCGGATGTTTGCTGTTTCATTTTGTTTGTAAAGAGGAGAAAATAATTGCAAGATGGTGGGTTTAATTTTCGACATCAAAAGTCGTTTTGTTGCGATCGTGTTGTTTGATGCGTTCTATGAAGTTCGTCAATTTCATTGTTCCTACTGCGCTTTAATAATCTATTCGTAAATTAAATAAATTGTTTTATTAACTGTGCTAATTGTTCCTAATGAGCTTCTACAATAATTTATAATTAGCTTGCATAATCGGAAAAAGTGTTAAAACTCAGATCAAATCATTCATTTGTTGTTCAACATTGCAACAGATGCACTTCATGCTTCTGTTCAGTAGGCAAGGCAAGCTTCGACTTCAGAAATGGTTCGTTTCTTATCCTGACAAAGTCAAGAAGAAAATCATCAAGGAATTGGTGACAACAGTGCTGTCCAGGAAACCAAAAATGTCGAGTTTCTTGGAGTGGAAAGACATGAAAATTGTTTACAAAAGGTTCCCTCGAATGCTTTTAAACCCAATGAATTTTATTAAGATTCGGAAAGCTTCTGACATCGATGTTTATTGCATATCATGAGTTTCGATAACTAAATTATAAGTTTCTTTACCTTCCTTGTGTGTCTTTAGTGTGAAATTAATAATCCACAGCACTAAGCTTTACTGTTGTAATATTTATGTACACTCAAGAAAAACTGCCCCCTACCACGACCAATTTCAAAATCCTGGCCTTGCCACTGCTGTAAATTATAAATAATAATTCCACTTAGAATTATTGCCCACATTTTAGATATGCAAGTCTGTACTTCTGCTGTTGCATGGAGAACAAGGACAATGAGCTGTTGACACTGGAGATCATTCACAGATACGTGGAGCTGCTCGACAAATATTTTGGAAACGTCGGTGGATTTGTCTGCTAATCGAGATCTTGAATTCAGTGTTTTTTTTACTTATTGAAGTAGGACTGAATGCGAATCTGAATGTAACTTATCTGAGCTGAAAGTAAAAAGCTATTATCTCATTCAATTGTTATCACTATTTTTATCTCAAATATTTGAACCAGGTCTGCGAGCTGGACATAATCTTCAACTTCGAGAAAGCCTACTTCATTCTCGACGAGTTTTTGTTGGGCGGAGAGGTGCAAGACTCGAGCAAGAAGAGTGTTCTAAGTGCAATCGGTCAGATGGATCTTCTTCAAGAGGTTTGGACATTTTCATTGGCTTAAATTTTTGCTCGAAAAAGTGCCGTGCGTTCGTCACTTTTGCATTAATAAATGTCGTCGACGATGATGTCCGTCGACCCGTTCTTGCGGAACATCGTGCCGGAATTACCGACCTCTCGAGCGGCAAATGCTTCGTGGTTCCTTCGACTCGAAGGAGTGATGTTCCTCTCGAGAATCGAGTCATGCTTACTTTGCAGTTGTTGCTTTCCTTTTCAAGTATTGGAATCTTTTTTATAATTTGGATTTGAGTAGATACATCCCACAACTACATAAAGCCTGTAACATAAAGATGTTGGAGGGATACGAGGCAAACATATGGCAGGTTCGAGTGAACCACTCTGCATTTTGTTCCAGTGACAACCTTAAATTTGCCAAAACGTGGGTTGCGTTCTTTCGACCGTCGTCGAAAAGGCTTTTTGCAGAAAATCGTCCAAAGAGGATTTGCTTCGTACTTTGCCGTTTAATACGTGCTTTCGACTCTTTCCTTTTCGTGCGAATCAAGTTGATATTTGAGTATTTGTAGCATTGTTAGTAAGAAAAGCAAGTGTTTTGATTCGCTGCCAATAGGTAATGCTGAATGCTAAGATACTAAAAGACTGTCCATTCTTTCGTCATGCAATCCTGCAACATAGAATTAGATCTTAAATTTGAAAAAAATCTTACATTTTAAAAACCTATCCATCTCTTTAGGACGCTGATGATACATTACGATGTAAATTGAACGTCGCCTCTTTGTTTACTTTCGCAAAATGTTGTAATCGTCGACCCTGTCGAGCACGTAGTGTTGAAAAGTTAATGCTCGTAATTACCCTTTATCGAACTAAGTTTACGATAACACGAGAAAGCCGTTAGATGCATTTACGAACGGATGCTTCCTCAATATTCATTGCCTTTTGTCGTTTTTTAGGATTCCGAAGATTCCGGGAGTATTTTCGAAGAAATAGTCTTATACGGATAAAAAAAAAAGCGAGTTTAGAAGCGCATGCGAAATATTTCATAGATATCTTTTCCTATTCTGTCTCGTCTTTTTTCTGGGAAGCTTTATTTTTTCAATAAGCAAAAAATATATTCCGCTCCATTTTAACTCTTTTCTAAAAATTTTCGTTTCACACGTTAATGCTTCCGACTCACTAGAGTCTACGAGGTCGTTAGGCGCACGCTCCTTCGAGTTGTCGTTTTCCTGGCGCTTCCACTTCTCGAATTTCAATTTGATGTCGAGTTCCACAGTTTGGCCTTGTTGAATTTCAGGAAGGAATCGGAGGTAACAGGACCGATTTGCAACAAGAAGACTATCTTTAGAATTTCTGAGTTATTATTTAAGCTGGTGTTTATTTAGTTTGAAGTTTAGATGCTGCGGTGCGACGGTTTGCCTTTGGTTGAGCGTGCCATTAATGTTTGGACGGCGGGTTCTAGGACGGCTTGTTATGTCGAATCTCGAGTTTGGGGCCAATAATTTATTCATTCACGTTTTTAAACTA